>JXPG01015023.1:0-40993 GCA_001015175.1 Megaselia abdita
TATAATATAATATAATATAATATAATATCTTCGAATTTTCCTGAATAGAAAATTGTCAACCGAGAAAAAAATTTGTTCTAAAAATACAAATTTTGCAAAGCTCTCAAAACCAGTCTTAGTTTAGCTTAGCAAAAGAATATCTCCATCAAAAGTCACCACCCTATGATCTATTTATATCTGAAATTAAAAACGTATCACAATTTTCTATACTAAAAAGAGATAATATTATTATTTTATGTTGCTTTGGATCTCGCAATTATTAAATAAGAACGAAAAGAGAACCATTGCATAAACATTAAGCATTCACTGAACTAAACTACAGTAGCAACTATTCTTCTCTAAAGATATCTTCTCTAGAGATACATTGAATTGTAATGCATTACAGTCCTCCACATAACAACGAGTTATTTAAGTTATTCAATTTATGTTTAGATTTTTTGTTATGTTGCTATGATGGTTCGTCCGTCCGTCGTCGCTCGCTTGCTCGCTTGGACGATCGAAGGAAGGCTATTTGATTCTTACGTTACAGCTATTAAAATAACATCTTCTCTAAAAATAGATATGATCGTTGTGGCTTTGACTTGACTCAGCTCAGCTCAACACAGCTTGTTTCAAAGGCTTTTCATTCCAGTTATAAATAAATTATGGAATTGATATTTATAAAAGCGATTCTCTAGGAAGTTAATGAAATTCTGCTAACTCTATTGAGATGGAAGATCTCCGGAGGGATTTGACGGATGGACAGTAAGACGAAGTGGAAGAGATTTAATGAGTTTTGATGGAAAACTGCGTCTTAGAACTCCTACGTTGAATGCTCATACAACTTTATGTTTATGGTAGATGCCTTTGGGTTTGCTTTATAAGATGACATGTTTAATTAAGATGAATCTTTTGGATTTGGAGGAAGAGAAAAACAGGTGATCGGTTCATTATTTATTCTATAACTGTAAGACTAAAGTGTCTTCAAGAACGCCCTAAAAACAAACGAAAAACTTCCGAAACTAATAGTTTCTCGTTTCGGTTATTTTCCTCTCATCACAAGTTATGAAACTTGAGAATGAAAACTTTTCCTCATCCATAAGGCATTTGTGCAGGAAAACTTCCATAATAATAAACGCAATGAAAATCTGCCAACGGAAATATCCTTCAATTTCGCTCAACCAAACAGCAGCATTTCACCAATTATCTGCGGATAAAAGTTTTTGTTCTTCAATTTCAAATTATAGTTATTGAGGATGAAAAGTTTTATCCTAAATAAAAAAGGTTTGAAATAAAAAAGATTTTTTAATATCAATTTGATTAAATTTCGATTTTTTTTTGTTTTGGTTTTTTTGTATAATTTTAGAACTATTTTTTTTTTTTAATAAATGCATTTACAAACAAAACATAAATTTTTTGACAATTGCTTAAAATTTAATATTTCTTTGACTTTTAATTTCTCTTTTCTCTCTGACAACTGAGAAGAAAATGATGAATCTAAACATTTGATTATATTTATAGGATAATCTTCAGCCACCATGGGAATTCAATCCATAGAATTCCAAGACCTACAAAACCTTATTACTATTTTTAAGTCAAAGCCCATGATTTGGAATTTAATTATTCGAGCTTATTCTCTTTACGACATCTTATTACTGACTGTACTAATGAAGTACATCGTGGTGGTTATGCTTACATACTTATACTTNAGTACATCGTGGTGGTATATATTTTCATAGTAAATGATGGTTCATGGTCTATTATGACTTGTAATCTTGCGCTAAGCTGTTATATACGATATTTCTTAATTTAAATAACACGACTTAAACAGATTTCTTATAATATTTTTTAAATAACTCGACTTTCTAAATTTTTTATTAAATTTTAATTATTATAGTACTATAATTAGTTCTTGTATGGTTTTTATTGTTATGCTGAAGCCGATGAATTCTTGTTATTTTGTNGTTATATACAATATTTCTTAATTTAAATAACACGACTTCTTCAGATTTTTTATAATATTTTCTAAATAACTCGACTTTCTAAATTTTTTATTAAATTTTAATTATTATAGTACTATAATTAGTTGTTGTATGGTTTTTATTGTTATGCTGAAGCCGATGAATTCTTGTTATTTTGTAATAAATGCTGATCTTTGTAACGGATTAATATTTCCGGTGATCCTTTTCAAAAATTCCTTCACACATTTAAATATTATAAAAAAGTGCACTTTCTTTCGTTAATTCACCATAAACGTAACGTAAGCCTTCACGCAGAGTTACATAAAGAAACCTATCTTAGTCCTCTTCCAACGTTGACCATATTTAAGATAAATTATCATANTAAAGAAACCTATCTTACTCCTCTTCTAACGTTGACCATATTTAAGATAAATTATCATAATAAAAAAGTGCAGTCTCTTTAGTAAATTCATCAAAAAAGTAAAGTAAACGNTGCACTTTCTTTCGTTAATTCACCATAAACGTAACGTAAGCCTTCACGCAGAGTTACATAAAGAAACCTATCTTAGTCCTCTTCCAACGTTGACCATATTTAAGATAAATTATCATAATAAAAAGTGCAGTCTCTTTAGTAAATTTATCAAAAAAGTAAAGTAAACACAATATGAGAGTATTTAATTCTGTTTAACTTTTTAAGAGACTCTCAGTATATATATATATTCAAAGTTTTAAGAAATATGAACTTAAGGACAATATTAAACTAAAACTAAAAATAATTTGTTAACAAGGATTTTAAAACAGTTTTTTAGTATTTTTTTAAATAGTAGGCCTTTGTACATCAATAAATTGAAGACTGATTTCAGAAAAGATATCTAGTGGCTCAAGCTATCTTATGAATTTTGAAACTTTTACTTTGGGAGTCTCCACCAGGCGTATAGTACGACATACTTATAAAGTGTTATATATTTTCGGANGAGATACTTATATATATATAAAGTGTTATATATTTTCGGAAATACGGATTCATTCTTAATTGAACTCAATTTACAGATTTATAAGATTCGCGGTATCTCAGATTTCGCAGTAGGTTCTGTAACATTTTTACTAGCAGAGCTTTGAAAGAAAAACTCAATGAGCTAAAGTATTGAAGCAGGAATTACAAAACTTATGACCAATATAACCACCACATATTCGTAAACCAAACAAATTTTAATTTGTATCGATATCTATTATAACCGATAAGTTATAGCTATTTAAATCTCAAACATATTTTCCTTAGGTGTACCCATACTTTTGACCGGTAGTGTATATTTAGTCGCAAAGCACGAACTACCCGACTTTTCTCCCAGAGCACTTTGAGGTTATTCCTGGGTGTACCTATGGGAATTATTTCTCCCCAAGAATGTTGAGGTTGGATCCTGAAACATTGAATGTTTCAAACTACATTTATTTTCGATTAAAGTCACCAATTCTTTACATTCTTTTACCAGAATCGAAGTTGTTGAGACAGAGGCTAATGCTTTAATCGCCGCGTGACTGCTACGCATATAGTCACAGGGGATCCTGTCAGTATACCCCCCAGATTGTCTTCTGATAACTCTAGAATTCCGGACAACCCATCTTTATGTCGTATATCTAGCCTTGAGAAACCCTGCATGAAGTCTGGTAGTCTAAACGGCCTGTTAGAGTCCTGAATATGATAGCTTAAACAACAACCGTCTTCTGTTTTGGAACCATCCGTAAACCCTCCAATCCTTAGAGTGGATCATTACTGTCCTATCGACGTGAGTCTGATTGCAGTATTATAGCTGCCAAGTATTTAAAGAAAGCTTCACATAGCCAGCAGGGTTCACTTAGGTCTAGTCCTTATTGCTCCTGTTATTCCGATGTAGGCACTGCGGAGAACTTTATCCAGTTTTTTGCAGTTCCTCTTTACCAAGGTTGCTCTTAGAGCCACTTAAGCTGACTTCCCTTAAAGCTACATTTCTCAATTGTTTAATATAACTTAGTCGAAGATGACAATGAATTTTGTGATATGTGTTTTATATTGGGTATTTAGGTATAGGATGTATTTTGATTGAACTGAAATGACAAAAGGATATGAATGGACGGAATGGAACATTTAAGAGTCGCGGAATTCGCGATCATGTGAACGGTAATTTTATGAAGGATATTAATGCGCATTAGTTTAATATAATATTTAAGAAAATTATCGTTGCTTTTAAAAACCATTCACAACTGCAGCCCTAAAAAACAGAAAATAATATTTTGTTAAACACAATTTTGAATAACTACGTTTTTATAATGTTAAATTTCTTTTATCAAAACCATAGAAACGAAAACAAAAAGATATAAAAAAAAATGTACATTCATTACAAAAGAAAAAATATCTAAATGTGAAGAACAAATCAATTCAAGACTATAAAAAATATATTAAAAATTAAACAAACAAAAAATATGTAACAATAAATAGAAAAACACAAAAATAACAATAAAATAATATTTTGTATACAATTTTTTTTAATAACTGCATTTTTATAAATAGCAAAATATAAACAACAAATGCATTCAAGAATTTAAAGAAATATTAAAAATTAAAGAAAATTAAAAAAATTACAATAAATAAAATTACAATTATTTTATTACATTTTTAGAATGAACTAAAAAATTTGTTATGAAATAAATTGAAATGTTTATCTTGAAATGAGTTTTTAAAAGTTAAAATTTGCATAAAAATTGCATAACTTTTAAAATTATTTGTTTTTATTTTTAGTTCATTATAATGACTACGTTTTTAAAAATTTGTTAATAAAATATAATTTTATTGTTTTTTTTGCGTAAATATTATTATTATTTTTTAATTCTTGATGATATTTATTGTTCTTATGAAAGAAATTTCAAATTTTTACTTTGCTCTTTCTGATTTCTTATCACTATTAATTGTTATTTTGCTGAAGCTGAAGGAACAGTTTTTTTGGAATCTATTCTCACCAAGAAATCGAATTTTCTACGTTTTCTGACTCCTTGAACGACACCCATTGTGTATAAACACAAAATTTGGCCCAGGAACCGTTTTTGAACCCATTTCCATCCCAGAAATCGGCTCTGCATATGTTTTCTGAATCCTTTCAAGATTTCCCATCAAACGATACCCATATTTAATATATTCGCTATTACAAATAATAATAATACAATAATATTTAAAACCATAAACATTTTTGAACCTTAACTAACGTAAACCGTTACGTAACATCACGAAAAATTAGATGATTAGTATAAGGAAAAAACATATAAAACAGATTTTTATAAACTATATTAGAAAATATTTTCAATATTTTTACTCACTCAAAATAATTAAGAATTGATGTAATCTTTCGATATCCATAACTTAAGAAACTCGTGTCCATAAATAAACCAGGTCACTGTCGCCACAAGACAACATTGTCAATAAATGATAGTTTTGTTACTGTACTATGACAAGCTGAAATTTAGGGTGATACGAAAATGATATCATGGTGATATCATCACGACGTAGTGAGGATCAACTGGAGACAAAAACTGAGACAATGATATCATCAGGATGTCATCGCTAAAAATGTTTCGTTGGAGTCATGGGAAAGTCAGTTTATGACAACACTTTCCGTCATTTCAAGAAACATAATTGATTGCCTCAAGACAGATGAAATTTAGCTTGTCATAGGACAGTAACAAAACTATCATTTATTGACAATGTTGTCTTGTCGCGATAGTGTTACTTGGGTTGTTTATGGACACGACGTTCATAAGTTATGAATTTCGGAAGATTACATCTATTCTTAAAAATACTTCATACAAACTTTTTGATATGGTATATGTACATTTGATTATGCTTTCAGCTTAAATATATTTATAGATCCCATAAGTATACCAAGCCACTTAAAGTTACTCTATTCATACGTTCTTCTTCGAGTGAGGGATTTTGATATATATATATATCCCTATTATAATAGTTTTAATAATCTTATTTAAAGAAAGAAGACACAATAAAAACAAGGATTTTTTGAAGATTTTCAATTTTGTAGCGAAAGTTTTTTTTAAGAAATCGAGGGATTTTGTAAGTTTATGACGGTATCTTGTAAATTGCCTTGGGATTTGTAAGAAGTATTTGGATTTTGTAAATAATTTTGGGATTTTGTAATTTGTCAGGGATTTTTAAGGATTTCTAAAAATGATGTACCAGTTTTATTAAAAAAATAGGTAAATTTGGAATCGTCACGTTGTCCATACTTATGGAAAATAAAGCCTATATGTCAATAACATTCCCTTGAAAAGTTTTACCAATTGCTCCCATTAATACATCTTCTAATCAACAGAAGTTAACCCCGATCCAATATTAGATTCAAATTACAAAACATTCAAAAATCTCCTTGGAATAATCAAATTGAAACCAGAACAGAAAATTTGAATGAAAATTCGATTCCAATTTATTTACGCACCGAAATGAAACCAAAACCCACAGAAAACAGAAAACCAGCCAACACAAACTACCATAACATGCGAATTCCTTATCGAGACCGGAACTGTGTTCGTTTGGGGAAAAAGTTAACAAAGCATGCAACATTGTTGCAGGAGATTTCTATTTAGTGGTACACGATATTGCTGTTTAGTGTTTAGTTCATGCTGCAGACTGAATGCGACTGACTGCCAATTGGATAATTTGATACAGTATATAAGTAAGCAGAAGACAAAGACATTTTTCCTCTTCTAAGTACCTTCTCTTATGGATGGCATGTCATGGCATGCCCACCGCACCTAAAAAAACGTAGCTGATTTATTATCTCCTATATAGAAGAAGAAGATGAAGGAGATGAAGAAGAAGAAGTACAGAAGATGATCAGAGGAGGAAATAAATTCCTCAAAATGTCAGATTGCAGAAGGAAAAGTTGCAACATTGGCAGATAAAAATACTATACGTCTCTATGTCTACGTCTTTCTACGTTCTATGTTTGATGGTTGGCATGGCATGATATTGCATGAAATTGAAATAGGAGAGTGGGACGATGGTCGAATCCAAGGAGTTTTTTTTTTGTATTACTTTCTAGAAGAAAGTTTTTTGCACGCAACATTTTCTTGACTTAAACATTGCAGGTAATTGTTCTTTACACAATGGGAGTTGAAATTAGTTCAGGATTCTCTCTTAATTGGAAACTTATTTTTCTTTTCAAACCATACTAATATTAAAAACGATAGTCAATTAATTGTAATTTCTTCAAATAGAAAAACGAATAATAAAAATTAAAACACAATTCCTCGTAAATCAAAAAGGCGTTGAAACATCTTTTGGTTGAACAAGTTTCCGGGTTTTTAGTTCCAAAAACCAATCAAGCAATTCAAATTCCCCTCCAAACCGGCTAATAGAAAAATCAATAGACAGCAAATAGACGTAGGAAAAAGAAGAAGCAAAAGACAATACAATGCTTAATGCTCAGTAGCCATGTAATTAAGTTTGATAATTGCATTTAGCCATTATGATATTATCGGTTTGATAGTAAGTCATTACTTTTTTTTTCTTTATTTTTCTGAGCCAAGTCAGATTGGGACTATAATGTACGCTATACAGAGCGAGAGCTCTGTCAAAACCAACCTCGCTAAGGTCATTTGTTTTCCATTACAATCAACGTAATGTTTTTTGTTTTCTTATTCAAATTTCTTTAGTGTGGGTCAGTTTTACGAGACAAAGTTACTAAAAACGATAATCACATATATAATTTAAACATTCCATAACACCACTATTATTTTGATTCATGTGAAATAGCAATTGCACTTAAACGCTATAATAAAAGCAAAACAATTATTTCTAAAACAAAAAATCCTTAACATTTTAGTTTTTCTTTATTTTAATGTGTTTAGTCCTTGAATGTATTAAAGCCTAAGAAAGTGCATAAGTTATAAGTTTTTATTTAAATGAGCAGTGAAAATAAAAGGATTCTTTCTGACAATTTAAAAATTTAACTTCGGAAAATTTCTTTTAACTGAGAAATTTCAAAAATAAATTCTGTACATAAAAACTATCTTAAGATTACAATCTGTGACAAAAGTGTAAGTTTTCTGCGAATTATCAAATGAAATAATAAGAGAATATAAAAAAAATATAAGAATCTGGAAATGTTCGAAACATATGCAGGGTTCATATACAAAGGTTTTCTAAGGCTCTTAAAGGCTCTTTTTGTTTAAAAAAAATTGTTTCAGGGAATCTTGATCAATATATGAATGGTTTTAATAGAACTTCTTTTAAAAGATATTTTAAAACATTAAAAAACAGAATGCTAGATTTTTTGTTTGCAAATAATAATTAAAATTTGAAAAAAGTTTAAGATTTGATGTATTTTTGTATGTTATAAATTAAATAGAAATTTAATATTAATTACCATATTTAATAAAATTTACACATTTTGA
Source organism: Megaselia abdita (assembly GCA_001015175.1). Lineage (NCBI taxonomy): Eukaryota > Metazoa > Arthropoda > Insecta > Diptera > Phoridae > Megaselia > Megaselia abdita. The sequence goes on from JXPG01015023.1 coordinate 8,376, forward strand.
AAATATTAAGAATAATTTTAAAAAAGCTTTTAAAATCTTGAATTAGAAAACATAATAAAAATTAAAAATATAAATTAATTAAATTGAAAGATAAATATTCGCTGCTTAAAAATGTAAAATATAAAACATATTTTTCTACATAAAAAATATAAAATTAAAACAAAGAATCAATAAGATTGTTAAACAAAATCGTTAAAATTATATTTTTTTTAACGTTGAAAGTTTTACATTCGGCTTTTTAAGGCTCAAAAAGGCTCTTTTTGTTTAAAAATATATACACAAAAATTGTTTCAGGGAATCTTGATCAATATATGAATGGTTTTATTAGAACTTCTTTCAACAAGATATTTTAAAACATTCAAAAACAGAATGCTAGATTTGATGTATTTTTTATGTTATAAATTAAGGAGAAATTTTATATTAAATTACCATATTTGATAAAATTTACCTAATTTCAAAATATTAAGAAAAAATTTTAAAAAATCTTGGAAATCTCTTATAATGTAAATTCTATTGAATTAAAATATTGTATTTCTTTTAAAAAACAAAAGAAATTGAACATTTTAGATTTAACGATTTTTAAAAAAATATATAAGCTATAAAAAAAACAATAATTTATAATTAAATTAAATAAAAGATAAAAATGTCGTTTTACGTTCGAAAAAGATTTTTGATTTTGAAATTTTATTTGTTTGAAAATTGTATAAATCTACAAAGTTATTAAATTTTTACAACAAATGTTTTGAAAATTATAATAGATATTTAAATGTTTGATGTTAAATCAAATTAAATTAAACAAATTCAAAGAGAAAATTATATATTTTTTTTAAAACAAAGTATAAACTATAAAAAATCACATTTACAAAAAAACTCATTTCAATTGTAAAAATGTGTCTAATTTTAAATATGCTAATGTTGGGTATTTTTTGGAAAATTTTGTATACCGTGATATCTATAGAAAGATCTCTATAAAGTAAAATACATAACCCGAAAATATTTCGTTACATAGGACTTTTTTAATTTGTTTTGAGGAATTTTTAGAGCTCTAAAAGGCTTATTTTTAACTTGATGAGATTTGTATGAGATGTTGAGTTCTAATTTGAAGTAACATTTTGATATCAGTTGCTAAAGAACAATTGTCTTAATTACTTAATATTTCTTTGGTAACATGATTTTATAAAGGCCATCCGGAAAAAAGAAAGAAAGCACGGCACAACTGTTCTTATATGCAAACTGTACTTAATATAACATATATTTTAAGGAAAACCTCATTTAAATAAACTGAAACTAAATATTTTAAATTACTTGAAGGGATTTTCCAAAACCAACAAATATAAATTAAATAAAAAGTTAAAATAATAAAAATGTAAACAAAAATATCACAAAACATTTAAAAAAATATATTGATGTATAAAGAAAAAACATTATTTAAAAACTAAAGAAAAATATTACGATTTTAGAAGAAAACAATTAAATAACTTCATTATTAAACTGATAACCTAATTAAAACTATCTAAATCAAACCAATACCCACAACCATAAAAGATTAAAAACCCAAATAAAAAAAATATCCTTAATTATAAAAAATAAAAAAAACATGGGTGGAAAACGTAACTCTAACGTTTAATCATGAAATGACAAATATTAATTTAAAATGAAAGATAATTTCGTTTTTCTAACTATTACAATTAAATATTATAAATTATCGAATTGCATATTTTATTTTGAAAACAACAAACATTAAAAATAACATCTTGAAATTTATATTTTTAAATATTTTGATAAATAATAATTAAACAAATTTGTTATTTAAATTTGTTGAATTCCATATTTTTTAAAATTAATTATTATATTATCCATGTTTAACTTAAAACAAACATCTAAAAAATATTACGATAAAAAATTTGGGTTTAATTTTTTAAATTTGATATTTATATTTTCCAACATTTTGATTACAATAAATATTAATATAATTCAAATTTAAAAAAAAATCTAAATTTATATTTTAACATTTTTTGAATTCAATATTTTTGAAAATACTTATCTTTAAATTAAGGTTGTTATTTAATTTTTAAATGTTTATTCGTCTTTTTTAAATATTTTTCTAAATTATAGCATTGAAAAATTATTAAATTTCCATTACTTTTTAAAAACTTTACAATTTATTATAAATATTACAACTATCAAATATTGTTTAAGAAATATGAGGATTTTTTTTTTGTATTTTTGTGTAAAGATGTTTAATTTATGATGTTTAATTATTTTAAAATAAAAAGCTCATTCTGATTTAAACTATTAAATTTACATAACAACAAACATACAAAAAGCAAATTGAAATCAAAGATATTTTTAAAACTTTTAAAACATTGGAATATTCTTATTTTTGTTTAAATTTTGAGACTTAACAATTTTTTATATTTATAACATAAGATAAATAATTAAACATTGTCCTGTTTTTCTTGTGTTTTAAAATTAAAATAAATACAATGTTATTTAATTTTTACATTTCATAATTAATTTTAAAATTTTAATATTTATGTTTTTTAATTTTTTACTTTAAGTTTATCTTTAAAACTTTTAATTATGATAAATAATCTTTTTTGAGTCTATATTTATTTGAAAATTTGTAGAATTTCATATTTTTAACAAATATTAATATTATACATTTTTGATTAACAAAATTAAAAAAAGTTATGGTTTTTATTTATTTATTTTATGTTTTAAATTTCAAATTTATTAAACACGAAAATCCGTATTTTTAATTCCAAAAATCTGAGTTCTTTTTAAAAATAAAGAGAAAATAAAGTCCTTAATTTTAATTTGTTTTTTGTTTAATTGTTTTTCAAAATTTTGGAAAGCGATAAATAATTAAATTAATATTCTATATTATAAAAATCAGTTTTGTATGTTTGTATATTTGTCTGTTCCTTACAAAAATCTACAGAGATTATCGGATTTTTACCAAATTTGCAGGGTATATTTAACTTAGGCACAGGTCGTGAGCTATTTTTCGTGACATTACGTAACGGTTTACGTTTTGAGAATAGTTAGTTGGACGAGGAATCTTCAAGGGAGTCATAAAATATATATGGAATCAATTTCTGGGATGAAAAAAGTTTCAGGATTCCAGAAATGCTTTCGTGAGCAAATTTTGTCTTTCATAATATGTTTATCGTGTGACGGAATTTTGAGAGGAGTCAGAAAACGTATGTTGAATAAATTTCTTGGATGGGAATAGGTTTCAACATTTTCAAAAATGGTTCCTACAGCTTCAGCAAAACAATAAATAACCTCAATATTATAAAATAACATAAACATTTAATAACAAACAAAAATCCGGAATCAGATAAGTCAAAAATTTTAATTCCCAATCAATACCCTCAAGAAATAAAATCATCAAAACAAAAAATTAATTTTAAAAAATCCACAATCAGAATGCTAATATTCAAATTCTTTCATCAAAATAACAAATAACAATATATTTTTAAATAAGTACAAACAATTCAAGAATAGAAATATAAATAATACAATTTTAAAAATATTTTTAATAAGTAAAAAAATAAAAAAATAAAACATAAAAATTATAGTAAAAAACTTGCATTTAAAACATCAGAAAGCGTAATAATAAGTACCATCAAAAATTTGATAAAGAAATATTATAATAATAATAAATAATATAATAATGAGAATTTAAAGAAAAATGTAATAAAATCTATCCAACGATAAAAAATATAATTACAAAGTTTCAATTTGTTATATATTTTTTTGTTATACATTTAAATTTATAAACAAAAATTCAAAAATACAGTTTTGAAAAATGTCTTGCAAACTATAAATAAAATTAGAATTGTATATAGGAAATTTTAAAAATTTTAACAAATCCTATGATCTAGTAAAAATATTTAATAATAATAATTTTTATTTCTAAAATTCTAACTTTATTCTCTTTTCTTTTATTTCAGGTCAATATTTATGATTGACTATTTAACACGAAGACTCAGACTAATTAAGTAAACTAATTGATATATTCTAAACCGTAAGTTTATTAAATTATAAAATAATTGATAAATAATGATTGATCAATAGTAACTTTACCATTAGCACTTGGTTTTCCTAAAAAGTGATTCTTATCAAATTTTCATAAATAATTGTAGTAATTCAATTACTTAAAACAAAAATATACTGTGAGACATTAACCTAATACTCAATAAATCATTCAACGAAAAAACCACCAAAAATGAAGACCACCCTAATAAAAAAGATGAAGACGGCAGCGAATGGAAATTATTAAATAATAATTGTATTTTCGTTGTTTTCCTTCCTTCTTTGATAGAAGCTTTAATTACACGTTTCTCGTTAAACTAAATGGTTTTATTGTTGGTCGGTGCTTCTCCTTCTTCTCTTATACTATTCATATTTCTGACCTTTCCAAATACCTTGAAGGTTGACCAATGGTCTATCTATAAAATACAAATGAAATGATGAGCAATGTTAGTTCTGCGGCGACCTTAGCGCTTTAATTCCTAATTAGTCTTCAGTCAAGTCTTAGCACCTGTGACACAACCTATCATCATCTTCTGGATATAAATAACTTAAAACAAAATCTGAAGAAGAAGAATCAGGTGTATGGAATGCTATTTTTATAATGATGGTAACTTGTACACACCACACCACACTCGTTCGCATAAGAGAAGATATAAAACCATAAGAAAGGTATTGATTTCATCATAATAAATAATCTGTGTACAACACAAGTTTTTTTTGTATAGACAGTTGAAACATACAGATAGACAGTATACAATGTTTTTACAACATCTTTCATGACTTTTGCATTTTTTGTAATTACGATTTCATGAGATAACACTTTTCTTCGTGTTGTTGTTCAAATGATTTGATTATACAAGAAGACACTCTGAGGCAAGGGATTACTCGATCGATCGATTGATCCATAGATCTAGTGAGGGCAAAGTTTAATAGTTAACTAAAAGACTGGTGCGCTTTGTGGAGGTTCGTTTGTTGTCTTGTCCGGGTGTCTGAAGAAGGTGGTTTCGTTGTTATACATTGTTGCGAGTCCGTAATTTATTTTTCTATTATTTCATCAGGTTTAATGTGCTATACTTTCAATTGTTGTGATGGTTGGAATCTGTACAATGTTGGTGAGTTCTTGTAAGTTACTTGTGTTGGGAGTTCCGAAGAAATATTGAGAAATTGGAATATGAACAAATATCAAAAGTTCTTGAAAAAGCAATATTAATACAAGTGTAATAAACGAGGTTCCATTAATATTACCAACGAAAACACATGGATCCGAATAGCAAGTCCATTTCACATTATATAGCATCCTTCTACTGAGATTGTTGACTCACAGGCTAAACTTCGATGCGATCTTGACCATTTGAACATCCTTCAGAAATTTCCCCTTTAGTAACAGAAATCTCACTCGAAATCGATACAACTTGCGGTGTTACAATTGTGTAGGTTACATATTTTAATGTGTGCAACACACATTAGGAATATTTTTTTTCTCAGTGTAAGAACATCATATTTATTTAGGGCTCAAAAAAATTATTTAGATCAATTCAGTCAGTTTAAAGTTTAATTAAAAATGTATTTATGCAGAATATGTTCACTGGAGTGGCTGAAGTGGAATAGACTATACTTTTCGTTTCGTTACGTTAAGGTTTACATTTACGAAATAACGTAAGGAAGTTCAGTTTGTTATGACAAAAAGGACAAAAGACTTAAATGTCAGGGAAATTTATATAATATTCAAATTAAAAATTGTAGTTTTAACTTTACGTTTCGTTTTTGACGAAATAATGTATGGAAGTTCAGTCTTTTAATCTTATTAAGTGTTTTGAAAGTATTTTAGGATAGGGGTATAGGCAATAAGGGTATCGTTGGACTTGGAATATTGAGAGAAATCTGGAAGTATTCTCAGAATCCATTCTTGAAATGAAAAAAAAAATACTTTCTAAAGCTAACAAAGTTTAATCGAATTTCTAAAAACAAATCAAAGAAAATATGTATAGAACTAAAACCTAAAAAAATTTAAAAAAAAAAAAGCTATCATGAAAATAAAAAAAACCACAAAGCAAACTAAAGTTAAACAAATACTTTAATAAAAATTAAAAATACAACAACAAAAATCAAGTAAAAAAATAACAATTAACAAAGAATAAAAAAATACCTTAAAAATATAATAAAACAAATAACATAAAATATTTTAAAAAATAGTAACAAAACCAAGAAAGAAACTTAAAGATGAACAAATAGTAAACACAAACAGTTAAAAAAAAAAGTAAAAATACAAAAAGAAAAAGCATAAAAACAAAGCAGAATTAAACATAAACATAACATATATAAAATTACTACACACAATTAGCAAAAAATAAAAAAATAATAGTAATTAAATTAACAAAAAATCACAAAACAAACAAACATTAAAACAAAGTAAAAAAACCAAATTAGAAGAAAAATATAACAAAATTTAATTAAAATTAAAATCTTAAAAAATATCTTTAAAAAAAATATGTAACTCTTCATCTAATTTTAAGAGTGAACACAAAAAATCCACAATATGCTCAAAAATTAATAAAGATTTTCAAAAATAAGAATTAAACATTAAATTGCAATATTTTAAAAATATTAAAATAAATATTTAAAAAATTCAATTTATTTCAAAATTATTGGATTAAAATATGGACTTTTGCTTTTGATGAATATCAAATTATAAAATTATTTTTTTGTAATTTTTGTTAAACTGTTTGTTTTTTTTTTTTTAATTATTAGGGTGGGATACATCAAAAAATATTTTATTTTCCCAAACCATCCAAAAACGACCACACAGATCGAGTATCTGACCAGTGAAAAACTGCCAGATAGGATTTAAAGGTTAATTTTTCCTTAAAAAAAAATAAAAACAATATTTTTTGGATATAAAAGTTTTCGGATACTCATTATGATTCAATAGAACCAAACAATTGATACTTTTTTGAAAATATGACGCAAAGGTGAAAATGTCCATTTTAATCTAAAAATTTTTAGTTCTAAGGAAAATTTATAGATTATTTTTCATTAACTTTTCAAAAAAGTATCTGGATGGTTTGAGAAAATAATAATAAATAATAGATATAATCTTAAGTAACTATCGAGTAAAGAAAACGAAACATCAGATACTTTTCATGAACATTTTCGAAAAAATGATGAGAAATATATAATTTTTTTCCTTCAAAACCAAAAATCTTGAGATTTAAATTGACATTTTTCGTAGACTTTTCTTCTTATTTTTGAAAAAGTATCTAATGTTTGGTTTTATTAAATCAGAAGAAGTATCTGAAAACGTTTAGATAAAAAAAATATTGTTTTAATTATTTTTTTAAGGAAAAATTACCCTTTAAATTCTATTTGGCAGTTTTTTACTGGTCAGATATTCGATCTGAGGGATCGTTTTTGGATGGTTCTGGAAAATAAAATATTTTTGATGTTGATATAATCTTAAGCAGCTATCGAGTAAAGAAAACCTAACCAAAGAAACTTTTCATGAAATTTTTTGAAAAATTGTTGAAAAAAAGGATTTTTTTTTTTCCTCAGAACGAAATATTTTGAGATTAAAATTTAAATTTTCTTCAACTTTTCGTCATATTTTCGAAAAAGTATCTAATGTTTGGTTTTATTGAATCAGAAGTAGTAAACGATTTAAACGATTCGATTAAAAAACTATTGTGTTTATGTTTTTTTTTTGAGTAAATTTAATTAATATAAATTTAGTAAAACAAAATTTAATTAAATTTAAAAAAAATATAATTTTTTTTTAAATAAAAGCTACTTATAATAATTTCTTATAAATTTTTAATTTTTATAATTTATTTTAATTAGAAAATTAATGGAGTTGGTGGTGGAAATATCAAGCCNAATATCAAGCCTACCATAGCAATGTCGTCGGATAAACTGCCATTTATTTTAGTTACAATTTTGCTTAGAAACATTTTAGAGAGAAAATTATGCTAAAATTCAGCAAAAAAGTTCGGATTACACAAAGTGTGTACTGAGCGAACCCTTTACTTTGTGCTACTTTTGTATGGACTTTTAACAATTTCAAGTTGTTAAATGCAAGAAATCCATGCTTTTTAACAATTGAAATTGCTAAATACAACAACAAATCGACAAAAAATTTAAATTTTTTAATTGATTTAAAAATTAAAAAACAACTGTATTCAATTATTATTTATTATTAAAATGTTATAAAATATACTTTAATTAAACAAAAAAGAAATATAAGTTTGAACATTTAACACAAATTCAAAAATTTAAAAATTAAATAAAATTTATTTTATTTAGTTTAGAGTGTTAAATTGCAAAATTTAGAAACACAAAATGTTCAATCAGTTTAAATTTAAATGAATATATAAAAGTTCTAAGGCTTCTTGATTAACATTTTTTATAAATATAGAAATAAATATTTAATTTTAAAAGCACAACAAAATTATTTACTTATCCTAAAAAAGTGTAAAACTGTAAAGTTTAAGAATGTTAAAAAAATAATATAAAACTCGAATATATTATAAATTATAAGAACAAAATTTTAAATTCAAGTTTCTTTCGTTTTCTTGTTTTGTATGTACAAAACGTGATGTTAAAACGTAACGGTTTTAAGTATCGGTTATTTATTAGGTATCTTAGAATTTGTCGGTTATCTTATTTTTAAAGTATCATTATTTCGTTATTGCGTTATCGTTTCTTACGTTTTGAAAGTAATCAAAATTAACTCTTGTTAAAAAATAAAGTTTTAAATAAGAAATTTGGTTTTGCACTTTATATTTTTTTGTTTTGGTTAAATTAATCTAAGCTTTTTAATTTTAAGAATTTTTCAGTTTAAAAACAAATCTTAAAAATAATAAAAATAAAAAAATCGTAAAAATACAAATTAAATTTTTAAAATTAAAATACTATTAAATGTTCAACCAAAATAAAAGAACAAAAAGAAAAAAGAAAACACTTTTCTCTTGTTAAAAACTAACATAAAATATGTTGGTCTTGACATTTGTAATTTATAAAATCTTATCCTTTATAAAATTTCAAAACTAGTTATATAAATTTAAGAATTCTGAAATTTAAAACAAATTGTTTGTAAAATAATAAGAAAAAAATAATTGAATTTATATAATTTTAAAGAAGTGTCAGAAGTTAAATTTAGAGAATGCTTAAAATGGGAATCAACAATCACAATTTTAATTCAAAGTTAAGTAAAAATTTAATTTCAACAAAATTGACACAGTCAATTAAAAACGGTTAAATTCATCTTTGCCAAACAAGATTTTTAAATTTTGAAACATTCTAAAAATTTAAAGTTCCTAAATCTTGTCCCATGTGGAATTTAAAAAACTTCGGTATATTTTTTGTTATCACAAATGATCAAAAAAGTACATTTTTGCCTGGAACCTTTTGTACGAACCATGTTTATTATATATGTGATTAAAAAAGTTTGCCAAATGAATCCGTCCATACCTGCTCAACAATGTTTCGACCATTTAGCACAGTTGAAGAAGTTGAGTCGCGTCGCATCGTATCGAGTCAAGTAATTTGACTTCTTTTAATGTGAAAATGTCCAGTTTGATTGAATGCATCATGCATGATACATCATCATCAACGTTATGTGCATAACAGCGCAGCACAAATCAAACATGAGCACAAACATCGCATCACATCACACCAAAAACCATGTAAGCAAATTCTAATTGTTTTCAGGGTTTTCTTTGTACATTTTTTTTTTTTGTTGTTTTCGTCCAGTCACATAAATTTATTTGAAATATTGCGCGTAATTTTTGCATAGACAATTTCTATTTGTGATTTAATAGAATTAAATTGCCATCAATTTCTGATTCATGACTGACTTGGCATAACATGACGGGTTTGTTGGGGAAAACTATCACTGTTAACTACTTTTGTTAATCCGGGTGTAATCTAAATCACATAATGGGGAGGGTCTGTCGATAATCCCATGATCGTGATTGGGGCTTTCATTCAAATTTTCTATTCTATTGGAGATTAGTTGGAATCCTATTATTATAAATTGTTTTTGATTTACGACGATGAGGTTTTGAAGTGGTTGTTTGTTCTTGGTATTACATGAGCTGTTAATTGATTTTTTGTTTAATATTTAGGTTTGGTGGTTTTTATTTTTACCGTTATGATTTTAGAATATATTTTTTAATAGGTTTTTGTGGTCATTTTCATGTTTTAATATTATATTCGGCTTTGATTTTGAAGAAGTATTGCGAAGATATATACAAGATATTGTCCAGGGTGGAAATATTGAGCACTTCAATTTAGTTCTTAGTATTTAAGAAAGTTTTTTTGTATATAATAATTTAAGATAAAGGACATATTTCATAGAGCATTGTTTTTAAACAAAATTAATCATGTACAAAAAGTACATCCAGTATATTTTTGATTCCTCTTCAAACTATTCTAATATCTTACAAAGCACCTAAAGTTACAAAAAAACTTTTTTATTTAAACAAAAAAATCCTAAGTAAGGAATCATTATTGATGCATTTTACGTTGTTCTTCCAAAAGTTCAAAGTAAAAATTATTCCAAAATATAGTTTGAACTTATAGTTGAACTTTAAAAATTAGACAAGTTCTCAAGATCGAATTGAGATACTTTAATTTAAACAATATTTTGTAAATGAAATTGTAAACAAAAAATATTGATCCCCTTAAAACTAAATGTCTTGTTAAACATTAAAAAAAACATGTTTTACATTTTTCAACACTGAATATCTTCTCTTCGAATGTATTTTTAAATAATTATTTCTGTTTATTGTTTATATATTTTTTATAAATTTTACTTTTAAAAAAATAGTTGTTTTTATTGTTTATATTTTTATAAATTCCATAATGTATACTTTTAAATTTTCTTATTAAATTAATCAATTTTTATTATTCAAATTTTGCTTTTTATTTTAAAATTCTTAAAATTTATTTAATATCTTTAAAAAACACTTTAAATTGCAAAAACCAAAATCAGCTTTGAAATTTTATTTTGAAAACATTACATTCAACCATTTTTGGTGGAGAAATTAAATATCTTAATTAAATATCTTGACGTTTTCAAATTTTCAACTCTTTTTAATTTATAACTTTTCTTCGATGTAAGTATACAAAATTATATCAAATTTAAATTTTTTTTCAAATTTTAATTATCAACATTATTTTAAATATTTAACATTCAATTTTCAAAAAGTCTTATTCAAATTTTTGTAAAATACATTTTTTATTTTAAATTTTTATCTTTTTTTAAAATTTGTTTGTCTTGAAGTTCTTCCTTTTGTAATTTTCATGTATTTTTTTTAGTTTTACGTTCAAATTTTATATTGTTTTATTTTACCCTTCTTAATTTTTGTATTATTTTATTAATTTTAAGTATTTTTTTAGTCTTCTTTTTTATTTGTAGTTTTTTATATTTTTATTCTTTTTTGTGAATATTTGTATCTTGAATTTTCTTTGAATTTTTTATTAACTATTTTGCTTGTATTTTTTTGTTATTTTTTAGTTTTATTATTAAGCTTTATTATATTTAATATTGTGATATTTGTTATTTTTCAATGGTGGTTGGTATTTGTTTGATTTTTTGTTTTCTTTTTTAATAATTTTATTTGTTATCCTTGTTATGTTTTTTTTTAATTTAGCAAAAAAGGCCAAATTTTTAGCACAAAGTGTGCACTTTTGTGTAGATTTTTAACAATTTTAAGTTGTTAAAAAAAATTCACACTTTTTAACAACTTATTCAAAAAATTCACACTTTTTCACAAGTTAAAATGGCTAAATCAAAAAAAAAAAATAGCAAAATATCAGCACTTTGTGTTAAAAAATATTGTACTTTTTTCACTGGGTGTATTTCTTTTTCTTTTTTAATATAAATCTATTCTATATTAAGTTTTCGAGCGAAATTTAGACCACACTTTGAACTTCAAACAACATTAAAAAATCAAAGCTTAAGAAACCAAAAAATTATAATAACAGAATCTGACATGTTAATATAATTTTATTTTCTATTAATATAAGAATTGCTTTTAAATTACAGACAAAATATTTAAAGATTAATGTCTTTTGAACAACAAAAATTATACGACATTTGAAGATTTGGTTTTTAAAAATAATCAAAAATTATTTTAAATTTAAATATCAGAGAAATTATTTTTTATAAGGACTAGAAATTCTTTTAAAATAGATATTAAAATTTAGAGAGTTGCTCTTCAAAAATAATAAAAATGTCTATGATAGTTTTATTATATACTTTTTATAACAAAGAAAATTATTTTTTTTAAATTTAATTTTGAGATTAAATTATAATTAAATCAGTATTTTCGACAATAATTTTAAAGTCTTATCATACTTTTTAAATATTAAAAAATATGTTATTCTCATTAAATAAGTAAAAATTATAAAACAAAGTTATGTTGTAGGTAAACTTTATTTTAAATTTAATTATTAATCCCTATCCAAATGTTGAACATTAGAAATCCAAATAAAATTCAAAAATAAATATAGATTTTCAAAAATTACAAAATGTTTTTGAAACTTTATTTATATTAATATTTATCCTATATAAAATATTTAAAAATATGCAATTCAAATATTTAAAGAACACGAAAATGAAAATAACTCATTCATTAAAAATATGAATTTTTGTGTTTTGTCTTCAAATTAGAATAAATAAATATTTCGATATATTTCTTAATTTGTTTTCAAAACACATTTTTAAATAAAAACTGGGAAAAATCATTAATTTATTCACAACAAAATTAAATAAAAAATATATAAATGTAGTGCATTCTGATTTTTTAAAACTAAAATTCATAAATACCCCTAACAATGTACTTTTTTGTATGAATTTAGTTCAGAAAATACTGAATTATAATTCTAAAAAAAAATTAATTATAGTTTTTCATGAAACTTCCTTGAAACTAATAGATTTTTCTTTGAAATTAATAAGAATTTTTTTAAACTTTAAGAACAAATCTTTAAAGATTTATGTCTGATATAAAACAATTATAGAAAATGTTAAGATTAGTTTTAAAAAAAAATACAAATTTCTTTCTAGTTTAAATATATTATTTTTAGGGATAAAAAATGTAAACTTATAAAAAACAATCTTTAAAAAATTGAAGAATATCTTTGAAATTAACAGATTTTTTCGAACTAATATAACCAATAAATATTTCTTTTAAATCAATAAAAAATCCTTTGAAATTTTAATAGATATTTCTCTAAAATTAATAACGATATTTCTTTTGTATGTAAAGAAATGTTCTATGAATTTCAAAATTAATACAAAATTCAAAGATTTGTTTTTCAAAAATCTGAGCTTTAGATAATCTTTTTTTTTTTTATGATTTTTTTATGTAATTTTTTTAATTTTATTAATGTGATTTATAGAATTGAAAAATATAACCAATTTTGTTATGTTATCTTTAAACTTTGGAAAAGAATATAGAATACTTTTGGAAACGTTTCGTTACGTTTTATGTGAATGAAATGTGAGTAAATGAAATAATATATCAATTCAACTTTTCTTGATGATTTTAATCGTACTTGAAAAATAATTAAGTCAAGAAGTAAGTAAAACAGAGGCAACAGAGATTATTAAATATAAAATTTCATATTCAATTAAACTACAACTCCAAGGAAATCTCAGAATCCATATTGCTTCAACTTCAACTAATAACGAAATAGTATCTGTTCTGTAACCCAATCAATATTATACCTTCTTCCTACTATTCCCAAGGAGACTAAAGAATCATTCCAAGTTCCTGAATGAAAGAAACTGAAAAGTGAAAAGAAGAAAGAATGGCTCTAAGGAACGCAAATAAATCTTATGTTTTGCAAACAAACAAACAACACTCATCCCTATGGAAATTCGGTCTGAAATACTGTATAAAGTTAAGGAAAAACAAAGAAAAACTGGAACATCGGAGAACATGGAATGAACGAGAGAACCACAGAGGAAGGAAACTTCATCCTTGTGATGTTTTTGTTTATTATGTTAATAACAATGTAATAATTGCTATTATACACACTGTTAAGGACAGATTCTGAGGAATCCTGCCTGACTGTTTTTTCCATACAATACATAATGGAAATTTATACGCCCTGGTTTACTCTACCATTATGTTGCTGTGGCTCTCCTCTCCAGCTATCTCTTTCTTTTAGCCAGGCATGCAGCTGGGGTACGTTTGGCGGATGCTGGTAATGGCCTAATGGAAAATTTATTCTTTTCCAGCGCTGCTGCACAAACACTGAACATATGTGTTTTTTGTTTATGTTACTGAATATACAATGGTAACATATTGTTTTAAGAAGAATGATGAAAGTAGGTAAAGGAGTAATTAGGGAAGCTTTCAATGGTTGTTACGGACAATGTAAACATGAACAACTAGTTTATTGAGGGCAATATTTCAACCTTGGGTTGAGGAAGATAAACATTTGCCATTGTTGTGATTACGTAAGTCAATAACACACTTCGTGACAGTTTCCAACAAGTGCTAATTGTCATTATTTGACACGGCATTGTCTACTAATTCTCACTGAATGTGTTGTATTTACTGATCCGAGCGGTCAATATTATTACTTTTCTTAGTAATCAAAAATCTTTAACATCGATGACTCGGTTTCACAATGCAATGATTTGTTTTCAGTTGAAAGTTCTGTTCTTTATTATTCATGGAAGATGAAATTGATTTTTATTATGAATTTTATTATAATTCATTACAATAATTTAATTATTTTTCATAATTCTGGAAAATGTAACTAAAACCATACCCAATAACGCGTTATAACTCTTCTTTCCTTTTGCAATAACATAATCGAAAATTCAAAAATAAATAATCGTTAGTTTTTATTACTTTCAACGAATTTAATTTTTTTTTATTTAGAATTTTTAACTTTTATAAGATAAATAATTATTTAATTTTTACATTTTTAGAGTTTGATTTATTTTTTAATTTTAAGATTTATATTTCTATATATTTTTTAATACTTAAAGTTATAATTTTTAGGATAAAAAATTTAATTATTTTTTGTTTATTTTTGAAAATTAATTATTTTTTATGACATAAAAAACACAAAATTTTAAAAATAAAATTTAATGATTTGTTTTTAATGTTTTTAAATATTTATTTTCATATTTTTGAAATATTTATTTTCATATTTTTGAAATATTATAATTTCATGTTTTTAAACATTTTGATAAAAATACAAAATATTTTGAAGTTAAGAAAAATAGTTATAACTTTTTAGTGTTTTAAAAATTTATAATTTCCATATTTATGAACATTTTGAATCATGAAGCTTTAAAATTTTCAAATATTCACTTATTGTAATTGTTGTTTTTCTAAATTTAGCAATTCAACATTCTAAAATTTTTTTGACATTTTTTTCAAAGATTTTTTTTAAATTTTCTAATTTATATTTCCATAGTTTTTAATACTTGCATTTTTAAACATTTTAATAATTATAAAAAAAATGAGCTTTTGTTTTGTTATTTTTGAAAATTTATTATTACTATTTTATGATATCAAAAACACTTAATTTTTGTTTCTTTTTAATATGACATTTATTTAAAACACAGAAAACGAAATTTTTAATTCCAATTTTATTAATTAATTTATTTTTTCAATGTGTTTTTTAAATATTATTTTAATTTTTTTGAAATATTAGAATGTTAGGTTGTTAAGCATTTGGCTTAAGTAGGATAAAACAAATTTTGAATTTTTTAATAATATATAAATAATTTAATTTACATAATTTTTTAAAAATTTATGAAAATGTTGTACCCTGAAGCTTTAGAATTTTCAAATATTAATTTATGCCTTTTAAGATTTTTTTGTAATTTTCAAATTTATATTTCCATATTTTTTAATACGTTAATATTTTGATTATTATAAAAATTACTGATCTATTTTGTTTTATTTTTGAAAATTTAATATATTTGTCTTTTTTTTTGTAAATTTGTTGAATTTTTTTTATATTCAACTTCTTTAAATTGCCTTTTTAACGAAACTGTTCTTATAGAAAGTACTTTAATCGATTAAATTAACAACTTTTCATAAAAAAAAACGCTCAGTATTTTTTTTGTAAAAAATGCATTTATGATTTTTGTTCTTTTTGTATGTAAAAAATGCAAAGGCGTACTTTTGTGATTTTTTGTATTTTCTTAGTTGGTGATGTAGATTTAGAATTTTAATTTCTTGGATAATCCAACCATAAATTATATTATGTATATATGCGTTGAAAAGTTATTGTGATTGCTTTTTCAATTGCCCGTGATCATGAAATTATATATTTCGAAACGTTGGGCTATTAAATAAAAGCAATTTTCATTTAGTGCTTTAATTTATTTATGGTTGGATTATCCAAGAAATTAAAATCCAAAAAAATAAATATATATTTTCAATATTTTTAATTTTAAATTGGATTGATATTAAATAAAATTTTAAAAATACAATTTTTTAATTTTAAATTGGATTGATATTAAATCAAATTTAAAGAATATTGAAGATATATATTTATTTTTAAAAATTGTTTATATTCAATCAAATTTAAAAAATACTGAAAATATATATTTATTTTCTAAAACTTTTTGTATTCAATATATTTTTGAAAATTTAACTTTTCAAATTAGAGTATTAAATTTATTATTTGTTATTTCTAAAATATTTTTTTAAATTTAGGATAGGGACAAATAAATTAATTTAATATTAAATTAATAAAAAAAAATCCATTGCTTTTTTAATTTTTTGTTTAATTTAATAATTTTTAAAAATTAAATGGGATATTTAAAAAAAAAGATTCACATATTAAAAGAAAACATTTTTTTTATAAATCCATATTTACAGAACATTTTTTTTTTTAATTTAACAATTTTTAAAAGTTTAATGGGGTATTAAACCAAAAAAAGAAAGAATCTCATATTTAAAAAAAAAAAAAAACAATTTTGTAAATCAATGTTTACTGAACTTTTC
Source organism: Megaselia abdita (assembly GCA_001015175.1). Taxonomy (NCBI): domain Eukaryota; kingdom Metazoa; phylum Arthropoda; class Insecta; order Diptera; family Phoridae; genus Megaselia; species Megaselia abdita. Next base: position 25,403 of record JXPG01015023.1, read on the forward strand.
CAAATAAGATTTCACTAAATTTAATATTCAAAAAGAAAACACCAAAATCCATATTTTTTTAATTCCATTTTCTTAAATTACCTTTTTAACGAAATGTTTCTTCTAGAAAGTATTTTAATCGATTAAATTCACAAATTTTCATTAAAAAAAACTCTCAATATTTTTTTGTAAAAACATGCAAAATGTGTTTTTTTTTTTTATATTTCTGTTAAACTTTTGTTTAATTTTTTGATAATTTTGTTTCACTTTTCTGATGTTTGTATGATTCGAGGTATGATTTAATGTTGTTTTCCTATTTATTTTTTTAGTATTTTTGTAGTTTTATGTTTTATTCTTTTTTAATTTTTGTTGCTATTTGAAGTTCTTTATAGATTTTATTTGATTTATTTTTCGAAATTTTTATATAATTTATTCTTTTTAGAAAATGTTCTTTTCAGAATTAAGTTTATTAAAAACAATACACAAAAATTCATGTTTTTAATTCCAACAATATTGATAGTATAAACTATCTTTATGTTTTTTATATTTATTTTCATAGTTTTTAAATATATATTTTCATATTTTTTTAACATTTTGATTAGGATAAATATTAATATAAATCAAACTTTTAAAATGTTTTTTAGTTTTCGAAAATATATATTTATTTTTAACTTTTCAAATTAAATGAAGAGTTTTAAAATTTTTTATTTGTTATTTATAAAATATTTTTTAAAATTTGGATAGGGATAAATATCTAAATTTAACATTAAATTTTTAAATAAAAATAATCCATTTGTTTTTTTTAATTTACAATTTTTAAATATTTAATAAGGTATTTACAAAAAAAAAAACAATTTTAAAAATTAAAATTTACAGAACTTTTCTTTTTTACAGAACAAAGAGTTCTAGGAAATTTAATTAATTAAAATATTATTACATTTTCTAGATTTTTCTCAGACTATTTTTTTTTTCTAAGTGTAAGAAATTTTAAATATGTCCTACTGCAGTACATTGAAAAGGTACATATTTCATTTTTCCGTGTAGTTCTGAACTTTTTAAAATAATAGCTCTAGAAAAAAAAATATTTTAGAAAACTGTTACTAAAATATATATTTTCTGGGTTCACAAACATTAAAAGCATTACTAATACTTTAACCAAAATTGTTAAGGGAGAATTTTCTTACTTAATCATCTCATTAATGATAAAATTTTGGAAACATAGTCCGATCTGGACACGTGACACCTCATTTTAAAGGTATGACTGATTACTACAAACTGTCATTAACGGAATTTTAATTGCTCGACACCAGATGGCGTTAGCGCTTTAATTCTGGAAGCCTCCATTTTAAGTTTTTTTAAATTTTAGTTAAGCAAATCTTATCCGATTCTCAAGTTTGATACCGCGTTTTAAAGGTACTCATGAGGACTTCTAATTCTCATAATTTCTTAAATTCCTTAGTACAATACAAAATGTACATTTTAGTGCATAATTGAGTTATCTTGAATCATATCGGGTCGTGGGTTAACTAAAGCAAAATGTATATAACTTCGTTATTTCTTAAGTTGTCGTGAAATACGACTGAAACCATTTCCATACCATTTCTAAATCCTTTTATGATTAATCACAAATTCATACATAAATAAATTAGAAATGAATTTCTGATAAATCATCGATAAATGTTCTAATAAATTAAAAATGCATTTGTGGTTAGTAATCAATCTATTCCAAAGCATCAATAATACCTCTAATGTATTATTTATAACAAATCAATGATATCGATAATTAAAGAATTGTGTTTAATTTTCTCTTACAACATCCATTAATGACAATTAAAATTGCGAACCCACCTTTAAAGATAAAGAGAAATAACATGTGTCGAACATCTTGAAAATAAATGATAACAAGTCAATTTCCTGTTTGAAGGAAACAAAAATGAATCTTAAAGCTCCATCTTATTATGAAATATATCTCACAAAATATAACTCAATAACAAGTTCATTATCCACGAAGACTGTTAAGACTCACAATAAGCTTCAGAAAAACTGCTTTGAAAATTGTCTAATTTAGTGTGAAAATCACCATCTTTAGCAGTAAATGAAATAGTAACAGGAAAATCTCCCTTTCCTATTATTCTTGTTCGTTCATATCTTATCCACACCCGAATCCCAGCCACCAAAAGTTAAGGAGAGAGATTATTAAAGAAATATTAACCCATGAATAGAGTTCTGCAGTCATTCTTCTTCATTTTGTGAAATGTTGCGCGGAATTTTGTTAAATAATTTTTAAGCAAAAATTTACAAAACCATCCGAAGGAAACTCTATACAAAAAAAGTGTGAAAGATACCCTCGAGGGTATCTTATTCCCTCATAAACTGACGGAAGCACAAAGCTTCCTCAATTTAAAGAAAAAATATTTGAAAAAGGAAGGAGAATTCTAAGAAAAGGAAGAATAAGTATACGCTCTTTACACCCAAACTATTCACCATAGCAAATGTACTGCGACTCTCTACCATCGTATCTACATGTATATTATATGTTCTACACAAGGAGTTATGTTGAAAGACGGTAGATCATTAGAGGAAGTTTTGTTGTCTGATTTAACTTGATAAATCTCGCTGACATCTCAATAGATTCAACTTTTTCTTATCCATCCATTTCATTGTAAAGTTGAAAAGGTTTTTTCGGAGATGGATTCCTTACTTGACTCGACTTGTGAATAAAATAAACATAAAAAACAAAACAGACTCTCTAAGGAATTGGTGTCATGTGCATTATAATGGTATGGAAATATGTGAGGGAAGGAAAGGAATTTCTAGGAATGTTTTACAACTATTGTTTCACAATATTTCGTTTAAGGTTGATTGGAGTGGTTTAAAGCTTAAGGGTTTTTGAATTTGATAGTTATTTGATTTGATGAGTTGTGCAACGAGAGACTTTTATTGGTGTATTCAGATTGATGTGCTCGTTATTTTTAAATGGTTGGATTTTTGAGGTAATCTAGGATAATTTAACATAAATAATAATTTAATAAATCTTGAATTTTTGAGTCTTCAGGATTATTTTTATGTAATTATTACATTTAGAAATTGTATCCAAAATGACTGACTTAAGAAATTATTGAGGGTATTAGTTGTAAGTCTTGCTTATACTTAGAGCTCTAAACGAAGAGTTTGTCTGCATTTCATACCAACCAAGACCGTTTACAAGTTCTGTTAAAAGAATTATCCTTTTATACTGAACATTTCTTGTTTGTTTAACTGTAAAATCCATTAATTGCGAAAATACTTTTGAACTGTACGGACAGATATAATTCAAGATAAATCTCATAAGACTCAAAACAAAAATTATTGAATTTTCAACAACTCTTAAATATGAGTTTAGTTTTGACTTTGAGAAAAGAATGTTCATAAATGTTTTATATTTGTTATATGTTAATTTATGTTTTGCATTGTTCATTGAAAAAAGCCATTGAAAAAGATTTAAAATAAATCGAATTTCAAATAATTCCTTGAAGCACTTGATATCCTTGGGGCATTGTTCAGTACAATTTCCATGTTCCTTATATTCGCAGAGCTATTATCTATTTTTTGTTTAAGAATCTTATAATTTTCTAGAAGGTGTGTGGGCATTTTAGTTGTTAATTAATTTTTTTTTTTTTTTTTTTCTNGAAGTATAAATTAAGAGATTTTCATGGTAAGAAGAACTTCTTCAAATCAACTTTTTAATGAAACTTTTCTTCTAGAAAGTCTTTTGATTGATTTAATTAAGAAATGTTCGTTGAGAATCGAGCAATTTTTTTTTATTTTTCTTGAAAAATTTTAAGGGGTAATTATTTGTGATTTTATACTGATGAAAATCCAACTTTTTCAAATTGCCTTTTGAACAAAACTTCGAAAACCAACAAACAAAACACATTTTCTTTTTACAATAAAACCTTGAATAAGTGAACACTTTTGGTCACAAAAAAGTGTTCACATTATCGAGGTTTGGTCATAAAAAAAAAGTTTTCATTTATTCAAGGTTTTACGGTATTATTAATAATACTTTAAAATTAAAATGAAAACAGAATTTAATCAGATCAGACAAATAATATAAAATTAAATAATCAAAAAACAAATTTTAAGTATTAAAAAATCAAAAATGGGAAAACTAATTTAATTAAAAAAGAAAACCACGAAAAATTTAACAAATACCAACAACCATTAGTAAAAAAAATAGCAACTAAAAATACTAAAAAAAAAAATAAGAACAAAAATATCACAACATTAAATAAAACTTTTGAGTCAAATATTAAGAAAAATTAAAAACAAGAGTGTTATTATAAAAAAATATAAAAAAACCTAAAAAAAAAAATATTACAGCAACAAAAAAATTTCAAAAAAAGTATTATAAAAAAATCTACATTTTTGAGTTTTTATTGAATTTAAAAAAAAATGTATCCGGAAATTTATATTTTATTTCTGAGCCCTAATAAGAACTAAAAATAAATTCCGGATTATACAGAAAAATTATTTATTTTATTTTCAATATAAAATTTAAATAAAATTCAATTTTAAAATACGAATTTAATAAACTGTGAATTGAGTTCAATAAGGAATGAATTCGTATTTCCAAAAAAATATATAACACCTTATACGTGTTGGAGGCGACTCCCAAAGTCAAAGTTCTAAAATTCATAAAACAGCTTGAGAATTGTTCAGTGCTATTTAAACGCGACTATCTCAGCAACTATACATCTATATAATGAAATATTAAGTTGAGACATTATCATTCTATGAAATGAAAAAAGAAAAGAAAATAACTAAGAATCAAACATATACCAACAATAATTAAGATGAAAAAAATAAGATAAAATGAAATCAAATTAATCTTAAAAATAAAAAACTATATACTATTTAATAAAACATTTAACATAAAAGTACGAACAAAAAATTAAACCAAAAATACGAGAAAATTACTAAAGGAACTTCAAAACGAACAAATATTGAACACAAACATTCAAAAAATATATATGAAAAAAATTTTAAAAAAATTAAACCAAAAATTAACAAACAACAAAAATTAAATAATTCTAAAAAAAAAAAAATACATTAAAACCAATAAATACAAAGGCTTTAATCATGGAGAAACATAACTAGTAAAATATTTGTGTTTCACAAATTTTTTAGTAAAATTTACTATACTAAATACAGAAGCTACACTTGTTGAGCTTGTTCTTTATTAAGTTTTAATACTTTCAATTTAATTTACTACTTTAAATAAAAAAATACATATGACTGGATTTGTATTGGATATTCATTACATTTAAAAAAGAAGAATGCATTTTACAGGATTTCAACATAGAACATTTGTATAGCAAAAAGAAATAATTACTATAATCATTTTTTTTGCAAAATCTGCTACAGTTTATCTACTTTGTATTCTATTTCTAGCAAGACCTGATACTAATGTTTTGTAGTGAAATTTACTACTTCAAGTTGTGAAAAAATCAATTTTTACTATAGTATTTTTTCCTCTTTTTAGCGAAATATTTGTTACTAATAGTAAATTTTAAAACTTAGTAAAACTCACTATTTGCTAATAAATTTTACTATTTATTAGTAAATTTTACATTTACATCGGTAGTAATTTTTACTATTTCTAGAGAGGTTTCACACAAGAAATTTTTAAGAGAATATCACTACTGAAAATACGAATTACAAAACTGGCTTTTTTTTAATCACTGACTTTAAAGCCAGCTATTATGTACATAATATGAAATTTGTCCAATGTTTCTAGACCCATTGAAAATTCCAAGAATTTCAAAAAACATAAAATAAAACTGAAGGAAATAATACAAACATTTAGATTACTTTTAATATTTAATAGATTTTTAGTTTTTCTTTGTAAATAATAATGTTAATAATTAAATTTTGAGAACAATTTTAAATTTGATGTAAATTGTATGTTTATATCGAAAGAAAAGTTATGAACAAAAAAGAGATTTAAGATCAAAATCAATGTAGATTGAGAAGCAAAGTTTTTAGAAAAAAATAAATATTTACATATTTTAAAAATATCAAGAATAATACAAAAATTTGAATTAAAATATTTTATTTCTACAAACAAAAATTTGGAAAGAATCAAAATTAATTCTTGCAAAAGCTTATAAACAAATATTCGTAGTTTAAAATTGTAAGGCATTTTTTTTTTTTAATTTTTAACAAACACTTTTTTTTAATTCAAATTTTTGATTGTTTAAATAGCAATCTTCAAATTCCGTTTTGAAAGAATTCTTTAAAATGCAATACATATTCCCGATAAAATAAAAAATAATGCAAAGTCCAATACTTTATTTTAATTTTTTGTTTTTTTTTTTTTTTTTACTTTAATCGCTTTGTATGAATCTAAAATAATTAATAACAAATTAGAAAAGGCAAACAAAATTATGTACATATTAATTCAAAAATAAAGTTTGAAAGCATATTTTGATTTTTGCAATTTTAATAATTCCTTAAATTTAAGAAGTGTAATATATAAACAATAAGAACAAATAATTAATTTTAAAATGAATTCGAAAATAAATATTCGATGTTTAAAAATGTAAAACCTGTTTTTGTTTTTATTTTTAACACAAACATTAATTTTTAAAGTTATTCAGATTTTTGGTTAAAATATTAAGTACAAAATATTGTTTAGATTGCAATCTCTAAATTCAAATTTTATTTTATTTCTTTGTATAATTTTTTAAGTTTACTGTTAAGTGTTAATTTTTGTTTGTTTTATAAATCTGTAAAATGCATTAAAAAATCCCGATAAAATAAAACATAACTTAAACTAGAGAGCTTTACCTTTAACACTTTTTTTTATTTTTATGATATAAAAAATGAGAAGAACAATATAATATAAAAATTAATAAATAACATTAAAAAAAACGCAAAAAATAAAGAGTTGGACAAAAATTTAAACATAAAAGAAGCAAAAACTTAAGATTATAAATATTGTAAAACAAGAAATACAAGAAACAATTCAAGAAATAAAATAAAGTAGTGCAAAGCTTCTAATAAAATTAAGATTTTAGGTCTGAACTATATATACAATGCAGATTGAAGCTATCTGACGCGCCATAGTATTACATAAAAATCTTGATTTTTGAAGAGTTTTGATGGAGTTAAAAGAAATTGAAGAGTAACTTTCGGAAATTTATTTTTCTAAGTCATAAGTAAAAAAAAACCTTAAATATAAAATTAATTTATCTAAAATTATACAGAAAAATAATTTCTTTATATCATGAAATTGCATTTTTCTTTTGATTTTAAAAGACATTTCATTAAATTTGTTAAATTCAAATTTTACAAAATATTTAAGTTGGAAGAAAAGTTCTATTAATTTTAATAAAATTTCTTTTAAAATTAATTTTTATCTATCGTTTATAAAACAATCGAAATTTAAAAAAAAAAATCAATTTGTAATTTGTCAGTTTAAAACAAAAATAGTATTTCTGGCAAAAAAAAAACGATCAAATATTTCTCAACTTATTAAATTTATCCTGAAACTAAAAAAAAGACAATTTAAATACAAAATTCAAGCAAAACTATTTTCAAGCTAAATAAATAATTCTTTTTGGCTTAAATTTATATTTTATTTCTTTCTTAAGAAGATTTCTGATATTTTAAATAGGTTTTTAAGTAATTTTTGTTTTTTACACTTATGAAAAAGCAATTCTTCAGAGAAATTTTATCTAGACATTAAGAGTCGTGTTTAATTTTTTGAAAAGAGTTTTCAATGTATAGGTATTCCAACCTTCGAAATATGATGCTTTTTCTAGCTTTGGTGTTTAGTTTCAGTGGAAAATATCAGACTCCATAAGTTTTTCTATCTATTATTTGTCTATGCTTAAATTCTTTAAAAAGTTTGTTTATTTTACTCATTTATTCTTATGACTAAAAAAAATAAAATTAATGTTTAAATTTAACAAAAACTGCACATCCACATTTAATAGAAAAAGATCCCTTTTTTTCCTGAGTGTCCTTAAAGCAATTAGTCTAAACTAAACTAGGGTAACTTTAATTGATATTCACGTCCATCAATTAAAGTAACCCTAGAACATTAGTCTCCCGAACAACATTTAAAACCCATATAAACCCAACATTATACTCAGATCACAATTTCACATAATTTAAAAATCCGAAACACAAATTCAACTACAGTCAAAGTTTTTAAAACTCAGAACCAAAGCAACGAAGCATTAACTTTTAAATACGAATGCATTTCAAATACGAATGTGGTAGTTTTGTAATTATAAATATATTGTAAATTCAAAGTCGGGGAGAATGAATAAAGTTGAAATGAATCCTTATGTACACATGTGATTGCTATCATTTCTATCATGTTGTGGGAGGGAGGAAAAGGGTTTTGTTTGAAAATTATGTAAATTAGTTTGCTTTTATCTGTTTTCTAGTTTCCGTCTTTTTTTGCTTCGAATGTGAAACTTTAAGGATAAATTAGTGGAGGTTTTATTTACTAAATTGTATTGATTCAAAAAAGGTGATTATATAGCTCTTTATTTTTTTAAGTCTTTTAATCACAATATCTTGAAAAAAAATTCAAAAAATTTCCTGACTCCTGAGATTTGAACTCAAGCCTAATCCTTGGTATATCCTGCTTTCAAAAAGTCTACATTCCAATTTTGGAATGGCTCTTCATTTCTTAAAATCTGAGAATCACAATATCTTAAGTCAACATTGAAAAAAATCAATAGATGTTTCTATTCCTAAACAAAACCTCCTGACATTGATGAGATTTGAACTCAAGCCTAATCTTTTTTATATACTTCCCTCTAAGCCAATTATTCAATTATAAAGTAAAATAACAAGAATAGTTTCACCACAAATATCACACTGGACTCCCCAGGACACCAATCAAAATATATCCATTGCTCATAAAATAATATTTACCAAAAATTATATTGTGTGTTTGTTTGACACATTCTCATATTTGCACAATATATACCCGTTAATACACGGGTAGGAATATTAAATTTATAATTGGTACACCAAATTCTATTGGTTTTACTGGCTTAAATGGTATTCATCACCATTTTGAATGCAATATCGTGTTAATTGGGTTATAACGTTTGATGGTCTCAATATTCGTGTTTAAAGTGTTTTCGTTGAAAATTATCCTTTATATCCTTTCGATTTATAACATGCCGTATTCATTTGGAATATTAAATAAATTTCTATGTATTTTCGCTGAAGTATTTTTCGCAATTGAGAATCAATTTTATGTGGAAATAAACATATTTCCTTTCCTCTCTTTTCTCTGAAAACTATTTACAAATAGAGATATAAACTGGATCCTTTCCAATCCTTCGGTGTTCACATCATGTTAAAGGTAATAATGGCGGAAAACAGCGAAACTTTTAAAAAGGAAACAGTAAATTATACGGAGCTATCGTTTTCCTTCTTTCCGTTTGTTTATTCCATTTAATTCACTCCTTTCCTTGCAGTCTCGGTCTCGACTGTAATCTCTTCTCTTTTCCTTTTTTTAAATCGATTTAAGGTTTTTTGGGAGGAAAAAGGATGTTAGTCGATCGGTGTGAAGATGGTGGTTGTGTGGTGGTTAACTGTCTCTCTTTATAATGTGTATTTTGTAAGTTTTTTTTATGTCCGGTTTAGTTAACTAAAGTGTGGGTTTTATATACCTGAAGTACGTGAACCTCGTAAATAATTAGGTAAATATCCTATAATGGTCAGGAATATTCCCACACAACAGGACTTTCCAAATTAAGAAGATATTATTGTACTTTTTTAGGAACAATATCTACTTAAATAGGTAATATTCCTACTAGCATATTTACCTATTGTTTTTTAAAACTTCTAATTCCGTGATGACATAACAAAAAATATCAAAACTAATAATAAAATATAATTAATAAAAATAAATTTTACACTTGGAAAATACTTTCATATAATATAACAAAAAATATTTATTCTGAGAGTGTTATAATAAAAACAAATTAAATTTAATAAATATAAAATATATAAAACTTTCACTGAGTTTAATAATTTTAGAATTATTAATTTAATATGTTTCTACAATTATTTTTTTAGTGAAACCAAATATCAAAATTTATTTAAACTTAATAAAAAGAAATACTACTTTCACTAAATTTTGTAATATGTAATTTAATTTAATATTTTTCTACAATTATAATTTTTAAGATTCTACATTTACTTTTTTTTAGTGAAATCAAATCTTCATGGAACCTCAAAAACCAATCAAAATTAAAAAATAAAAAACAAACAAAATCTGAAAAAATAATACAAAATTAAATAAAAATATAAAAATCAATATTCAATTTTTTTTTAGAAAAGTTAAAAATTTTCTACAATAATTGTATGTAATTCTACAGTATTTTTTTCAGTAAAACTAAATTTTAATAGAACTTCAGACTTTGAAAATAAAAGAAAAATACTAAAAAATGTAAAAAAATAAAATAAAAATTAAAAAAAAAATATATATATATAAAATTTAAAATATTTCAATTTACTATTAATATTTTTAAAAATACAAATTTGACAAATATAATTATAATTCGATTTTTATTAAATTCTAAAATTTGTTTTGTTTGTTGTTACATTGAAAAAGAAACAAAATTAAATAAAATTTATATTAAGAAGTTTTATTATTATAAAAGTATTAACATTTTAAAATTTCTTATTTATTCTTTATTTTTTTACGAGTAATTTTTTTTAAATAAAAAAATCTAACAAAATTAAATACAAAATATAAAATTTTAAACAAATACAACTTTGACTGGTATAGTAATAATTTTAGAAAAATTTAAATTTAATTAAATATTTTCAATTTTTTTGTTTTTAATTCTACAAAAAAAAATGTTTATAAACAAACTTTCTAAAGATTATAAATACTAACAAATATAACACAATTATTTAACTTAAAAAGAAAACAGCGGAGAACCAAACAAATACCAACAAACATTAAGGTTTAAAAATAATTAATCAAAAACAATTGGGAAACACATTTTAAAATACAATAAATTAAAAAAAAATACTAAAAAATAAAAAAAAAAATTATTAGAAAATATAACAAAATTATTTAACTTAAAAAGAAAAAACAGAGAACCAAAAAAATACTAACAAACATTAAGGTTTGAGAATAATTAATCAGAAACAATTAGAAACAAAATTTAAATACACAAAAATAAAAAAACAAAAAAATAAAAAAAAAACTAAATTAAAACAAATTTAAAATTTTAGGAATAAATAAAAAATGGACAACCAATTTTTAATATTTAAACAAAAATATAAAAGTTTAATATTAATATTTAAAAAAATACAACTTAAACTAATAAAATTATATTAAATTCTATTAAATATTTTCTACAATTATTTTTTTAAAAAATTCTAACAACAAAAACCAACAAACATTGAAAAAAAAATATATTTAAAATATAGGAGAATTTCCAAAACAAAAGTAAAAAATTATTAAAATAAAGTAAAAATTAAAAAAAAAAAAAAAAAAAAAAAAAAAAAAAAAAAAAAAAAAAAACAACGAAAAATCAAATCAAATACTAAAAAAAAAAACAAATTAAAAAATAATAAATCAAACAAAATAAAATAAATAGTAATATTTAAATAAATAATTTCAAAAAAAATTAAACGAAATTATTAAATAGAATTAAGAAAAAGACTTAAAAAGAAAAGAAAACAACAATTAAAATAAAGTAAACATTTTAAAAAAATACTCAAAAAGATCAACGAAGAATCAAATACTAAAAAACAAAATTAAAAAATAATAAATCAAACAAAATAAATAGTAATATTTAAATAAATAATTTCAAAAAAAAATTAAACGAAATTATTAAATAGAATTAAGAAAAAGACTTAAAAAGAAAAGAAAACAACAATTAAAATAAAGTAAACATTTTAAAAAAATACTCAAAAAGATCAACGAAGAATCAAATACTAAAAAACAAAATTAAAAAATAATAAATCAAACAAAATAAATAGTAATATTTAAATAAATAATTTCAAAAAAAAATTAAACGAAATTATTAAATAGAATTAAGAAAAAGACTTAAAAAGAAAAGAAAACAACAATTAAAGTAAAGTAAACATTTTAAAAAAATACTCAAAAAGATCAACGAAGAATCAAATCAAATACTAAAAAACAAAATTTAAAAATAATAAATCAAACAAAATAAAATAAATAGTAATATTTAAATAAATAATTTAAAAAAAAAATTAAACGAAATTATTAAATAGAATTAAGTAACTAAGTTAATAAAAACATATTTTTAAATATACACAAAAAAAAAAGAAGAAAATCAAGAAAGTTAAGTACAAAAATAATATAAAAATGATAGAACAAAATATAAATATATAACTAGTTTAATACAAACATTTAAAACAAATACATTTATAATATAAAATTAAATTTAAAAAAAAACAAGACGAACAAATATTAAAGAAAATCATTAAAATTAAATTAAAAAAAAAACTTATAAAGAAAAAAAAACGAAGATTAAAACAGAAGCAAACAAACATTTAAATTGAAAAATAATTAATCAAATCAAATTTTTAAAAAAATAATAATTTTCGAAATATACAAACAAAAACATTAGAAAATCATTAAACTGAAAAACAAAACAGTATAAAAATAATTTTAAAAAATGTGTGAAAAAACACGAAAAAATATAAAAAATTACGAGTTTTTTATATAAATATAAAATTGAATTTTAAAAACAAACAAATATTAAAAAAAACGAAACCAACAATTAAAAAAAATATATAACAGCATTAAAAAAAAACAATAATCAAATAAATTATAAAAAAAGGTTAAATTAAAAAAAAAAACTAAAAATAAAAAAAACATATAATTATAAAAAAATGCTAAATCTAATATTGATATTTATTTTATAATTTTAATTTTAAAAAATAATAATTTAATTTAATATTTATTCAAAGTAAATTTTTTTTAAATTCTACATTTTTTTAAAGATAAATTCTAAAAAAAGTAAGAAAAAATAAAAAGCTTAAAATCTAAAACTTATATCTGAATTCCCAACAAAAGAATATTGCAACTTTTATGCAACGCTTATTCCCCACTCGACTGAACTTGCTCCTTCCTATCCCTTTATTTACTTAACTTTTTTACAATTCTTGAATTCTGAACATTTTCAAGAACACTGTTAAATCTGGCGAAGTAATGAGCAAGGGATTATGGTAATTTCGAACGATTCTATCCGAATCTATAGCAATTGGATTACTTTTTGTTCGACTGGAATCTCATTTCATTTTATCTATTTATTTGGGAAAGGATGACAAGGACAATCTCTCTTATTTTGTGAGAAAATTTACAATCTTTTATTTTAGTCGGTTTGGGGATGAAAGGATTTGATTGACTGTTGTATATACTGTGAAACAAAGCAACATGCTGCTTTTTAATTAGATTCTTCAAATAAAGGGTTATTTTAAAGTGGTTTGTTTTTTGTTTATTTATTTTATTTATTAGATTGGGGATTCGATGTCTGATCTTTTAATTTTCTATTTGCATTTTATTGAAATGGGAGGGCTTTGTGTCTTTTTATCAATTTATTTTTACTCTAGAATCTCATTGATTTATAATCATCAAATAATATTTTGTAACTACAATATACATTTATAATATTAACTACATACACAAAAAAAGAAAGACAAAAAACACTTAATAAAACAACAATTACAGGTCACCTGAATCAACTAAATATGTTGGCGCACTTTTAAAACACACTTATCTTGAATTTGTGTAACTTTTGTTTCTTTATTTCCAGAATTTCAAATGAATTTCAACCTACTTTTGATATCAACCGAAGACGGAAATTGAAGTTTCTTCTGGTGAGTTTCGTTCATAAAAAAATCCTCACTTTCTTGAGACCACAAATCAAAGCGTAAATGCCCTGCCAAGCATAATATACGTTATTCAGGAAGTCAGACGTCAGTGATGTGAATATATGGGCGTTCGTTCAGTTCACTTCATAACATGTTCGACGTTCGCAAGCCATATTAGTTGTTAAGGTAACAGTAACAGTAGATGGTATTCACATTTTCAAGGTGTCATCTCTCTTTAGTTTTCCTTAAACTGTGCGTGCCATGCCATGAAAGTCAAGTCAGCCTCCCAACCAAACCAAACCGCATTGTGGAATATATTGCCAATTAACATTTATGAGATGTGAACAGTTTTGTGGTGGAAAACTATCGTTTGTTTAATTGGATAGCAGGACTGCACTGGGTCGACTGTAATTTTCGATAATGACTTTTCACATTTGATCGTAGAGTCTTTGTATTTGTGTTAACTTTATATTGTTCCATAGTTAACTAATGACTTCACTTAATAATTGTTCGAACAAAGGTCTATTATGGACTCATTGCACGCAAACAACTTTACTTTGTGCGTTGATTAAGGTGAAGTTTTGAGATCACGAATAGTGTGTTATTATATTTGAAGCTCACAAGAACAAACTCTCGGGAAAATCGTTTTTAACAGCAGTAAGTACTTTTTGTCTCTAGTCCTTATTGATTCTACGGATGGTCAGTGATGGCATTGATAAGTTTACGATTTATTATTTTAAGTATACATTAATCTATTCATTTCTATTTAATATCTTATTTTCGCTTTGATGGTAGCCCGAAAAAAATTATTTTACTTTCAGCTTCTGGACCTATTCCTCACTGCTTTAATAAGGTCAATAAAAACACCTTTTGCTTTAGTTGCTTCTTTCCTACGCCCATGTAATTCTACAATCAGATAAGATTTTCTTAACATTTTAAAATACTTAAAATGGAAGCTTACCGAATTTAAGCGCCACCTGGTGTCGAAAAACGCTGAATATATAAATTTTGTCTTGGCACTCTGAATTCGCCTTGAACACTAAACATAACTTAAACACAAAAAACATAACTTAAACCAAAAAGTTTAAAGTTAAAGAAGAGTTCTCTGAAATCTGCGAAATATTTTATATCTATTTTCTATGCAGAGTTCTTGGAATTTCAGCTATTTTAGCAAATGTTCACTAAATTTTAACAAGAGCTTGAGTACGAATTATATGTATAATTTAGGACATTCCTTCAGACTTTTTTTAATATCTTATACAAGAATAAACAAAATTAAACATTCATAATAATTAAATTGTTAGCTCTGACAGAGATCAAGAGATATTTCCAAACATGTGACTGGTTTCAGAAATTAAACACGTAATTCGCAATAAATATAAAACATAGTTCTCTCGGATATTTCAAATTAATTGTGTTATTTTAATGGAAATTATTTATTTATAAAATAAAATATAATAAAATATATTTAATCGATTTCTGGGATGGGAATTGATTCCAATATTCCAGAAACCGTTCCGTGATCAAATTTGGTTTTGAAACATACGGGTATCGTTGGCCGAGGAGTCTTGACAGAAGTCAAAAAATAAATATATAAACAATTTCTGGGATAGAAGTTCCAGAAACGGTTCTGTATCTATTTTTTTGTTTTGTTTAAAATTCTTGAGTAGGAAATAAATATAGAATTGACTTCAGGCAAGGGAAAGGTTCCGAAATTTCAGAAATAGTTCTATG
>JXPG01015056.1:0-21863 GCA_001015175.1 Megaselia abdita
GATTGGTGGGTTTTCAATTCGTCTTAAAATATGTCCTTTATTGCAGTAATTTATTTCGCGAAGGTAAAGATTTTACTTGTGAGATTTTTTAAATATATTTTTCAAATTTTTGGAAGAACTTGATTGGTTTTTGGGAAAAGGATGTTAGAGATCATTGGTTAAGAGAGACATTTCATATGAGAAGAATACTTTTTGGACAAATTTCATTGGTTGGTTTTTTCTTTCTTTGAAAATGAATGATTTTATTGGTTGAGATCACAGCAATCTCTGAGATTAATGAAGAAAAATATTTCTTTGATGTATTGGACTTTTAAGTTCAAAATTAATTATAATGAACTTTTCTTTGACTCTTTTGATTGGCTAATTCGTCGACTAACCGAACTTTTCTAACTCAGAATTCTAAAACCCAACATTTATTTTTTAAAAATCTTCTTAAACAGTCATCAAATAAAATAAAAAGTTAATAATAAAAACTCACCAATCCATCAGCTCCATTAACTTCAATTGCCGTTCTCAATCTCTGAGAAAGCGTATCCAATAGTCTTTCGTATTTGGTATTCAAAACATCTAACCTTTGACTGAATACCTCAGTAGCACCTGGATCAGCTCCGGGTGGTCGTAGATCCCTCCTTGGTGGTGAGAAGGATGGACGAGCTTCCGCCAACCAATCAATGTAGTGTAAACACTTTCCATCGTAGATCTTTTGTTGTTAATTTTTGTGTAGTGTGTTAAGAAGGTTATATTTTGTTAGTTGATTATTTTTAATAAGTTAAACTAATCTAATTTGATCATCAATTAAATTGTGATTAAGTGTATTTAGTGCTTTTTTTTTGTTTTAATTTTTAAAGTTAAATTATTTTTATTTTATTAAAGTAAAAAAAGTTAAAACCCTTTGTCCTTTTTTGTTTGGTTTAAATTTTGAATTTTAAAAAGCAGTAAATTTTCTTTCACAGTTCTCAACATTCACCATTTCGGGTTCACATTCACACATTGTCTTAGGAAGAGTATTTCAAAAAACCTGAAAGCTTACCTTAGCTTCACGAATCAAACGGCCACCGTCTTTGTTAACTTGTTCAATTTTTGGTTTACGTTCAATGGCTGCACCGAGCATTTTCTAATTACATAACGGTTAATTAGGTGTGGAACATAATTTTGCGTGATGATTTTTTTGTGAACAACAATTTTTTGTGGGGATTAGAAAAAATACAATGTATTAGTAAAAATATATAATTTGGAGTGATGATTGACATATATTTTTTTTGTTAGTGTGAGCTTTTTTTTTAAATATTTAATTTAAGTTTTGGGAGTAAATGTGTTTTTTTCGTTGAAATTTATATTTTTTATTTTTTGTTTTATTGAAAAAATCCAAAAAAATTAGAGCTTTTAGTCAGACTTTGAACAAACACATTAAAAGCTTCTGGAACGAATATAAAGCTTTTAAAGATATAAGTCGATTAAGCTTTTGATCAAGGTCGAGCTTTAAGCTTTTTTTTTATGGAAAAGCTCGCTAGGAATTAAATTGTTAAAGATTAATTTATAAAATAGTGACATTTCTTTTTAAATTAAAAATCTCATAATTAAAAATCTTTGACATAAGAAAAAAGAAAAATTCATAAATTTATGAAACGTATTAAGCTTTAACATTTTCAGTTAAAAATGAAGATATAATTCATAAAAAGCTTGTAAACAAATATTTTCTGATGTCATAGACATAGCTACACTTTCGTAATCTGATGTCTTCCACTTCAGCCGAAGGACCCTGTTTTTCTTGGTCTGGTAGAGTGTTTCGTTTCAGTGGAGAACATCAGACTTTCCTGTATATTTTTTGCCTATGATGATGTTAACATTCTTTTGTCTCAAAAACAAACAATTACTCCCAAAAAATAATACAAACAATAATTAAAAACCAATTTACAATAAAACTAAGAAAAATAAAAAAGCTCCCACAAACAAAATATGCCTTAAAAATATAGATTATCTACTGAACAACTACAAAACTACTTGAACAAAAAATACTACAAAAACTACAATGTGCAAATCAAATACTACTTTTTGTACAACAAATCTGAGGACATTTGGAATCTACTACAAATATGAAAGTAATCAGGACGGACGAATAGTAAGTAAAGAATGAATATTTACAAAGGACAAAAGCTACGGAACGAAGGACAAAATATAAAGAAAAAATTGAACCCGGCACCGTTATTTACTGGTTTAAATTTTAATTTAAATCAAATTAAACAAATAAAAAATATAATATATTTTGTGTTTTATTTTGCGGTTTTTTGGAATTACTTTCTTTGGAGGTGCAAAATGATCGAAAGCGATCAGAAAATTCTATTGGAAAATTTCTTGCACAGGCTAAAATCAAATCATTATAAAAAAAAGGTATCTTTCTCAAAGGTTGCTTTCTAACATTCTTACAAACCATTTCAAATACTTACATCCAATTCGAGGGCACTGGTTGCTGTTGGCATGGCAGAAAGTTGGGAGGTTGTTCCATCAACCCAGGTTTCTTCTACGGCCATACCTGATTGGAGGTTCTTCAAAAGGCCGATCGCTGATTCACATGATCGGAGTCTGGAAGGAGGGACAAAATCTGCTTTAAAAATATATGGTCCAATGCACAACAACTTGTTTCTCTCATGTTCATATCAACTTCTTAAGAGAAGCATATTTCATTCATTAACAATCGATTCACTTGATCGAAGTCAAGAGTTAATGAAGTGGAAAACCTTTTGTTATGTGAGAGTTTTATGATATTGTTGGCGCGTTTATTCTTTGTCACGGTTCATTATGTTTTTTTTTCTATAGGGTTGATGATTGAGATATTGTGATCTTCTATTGTTTTTTTGTTTGATATTGTTCATTCAGAATTTAAACAAATTATATTATAATAATTTTTCATATTTTTCAAAAGAATTTTGTTTAAAAATGTGACTTTTTAATGTAGCATTAGCAACAAAAATATTTCATGGATTTTTAATTTATTAATTCAATTTTAATCAGATAGTTTAATTTTTTCAAAAAAATTAAAAATTATTTCAAAGGATTTTTTTCTTAAAAGGTAAAAAAAAGATATATTGAATAAAATATTAGAAATTATACATTTTGAAAAGGTTTGATTCTTTGGAAGTAATTATTTGTTTTTATTATGTGAATTTCTTGGAAGTAATTTGCAAATTAGAATTTAAGAATATTATTTTAAATNATAAAAATTATTTCAAAGGTTTTGTTTTTTAAAAGATAAAAAAAAGATATATTGAATAAAATATTAGAAATTATACATTTTGAAAAGGTTTGATTCTTTGGAAGTAATTATTTGTTTTTATTATGTGAATTTCTTGGAAGTAATTTGCAAATTAGAATTTAAGAATATTATTTTAAATTGGAATCTTAAACAAATTTTTAAATGTATTTTTTTTAAGTTTTTTTAATATTTGTTAGCATCTAGAATTTTTATTTATTGAAATTAGAATTTTGAGAAATTAAAACTTTGAAGAAATGAAACGTACAAAATCAGTACAAGATTTTGAAATTTGGTTTAAGCGATTTCATAAGAAATCTTGTGGCTTGAGCTTCTAAATATTTACAGTACAAACTTGTTTATAACTTCCAAAATTGTCTATATATTTTTGAATTCATATTTAAGGCCAGTTACGATTTTTACCTTTTTTTCGAACATTTTAAAAATATATTTCAATTTAAAAGTTGTAGTGTTTTTTTAAAGAATGAAAATAATTTTTAAAAATGTAATTATTTTTTTTAATAAATTAGATTTATATTTTTGAAATTAGAATTTTTGAAAACGTTAGAAAAGTTGATTCTAAAACATTTACATATTTTAAATTTGAATTTTAAACAAATTTTCATAATATATTTTGAAGTATAATTAAATTTAAAATAATAATTGTTTTTTGGTATAATTTCGATTAATTTAAAATATACTTTAAGAGTTCTTGTCTTGAAAAAGTTTTTGAAATAGATTTGACAATAAAACTAATAATTAAAATTAAGTTTCTAAAAATAAACATTGGTTTATTTTATAAATTCAATTCTTATAAATTTAATATTCAAAAGATTTTTGTAGGTTTTTTTAAATTTAAACGTTTATTTGATCAAATATTAGAAATAATGACTTTTGAAAAGGATTGAGTCTTTGAAAATCAGAATTTTGAAACAATAAATTCAAATTTATATTTGAACATTTAAATAGAAATATTAAATTTTAATTTTAAAAAAAGTGTTAAAATGTTCTTTAAAATATATTTATTTTTTTTAAGTTATAAAAAATTAAATTCTTCAAAACAATTAGAAATTATATTTTTTTTAAAAGCTTAATTCTTTAAAAATCAGAACTTTGAAACAATAAATTAAAATAGAAATAAAAAAAATATTAATATTTTTAAATTATTTGAAGTGAGAATTTTAGAAACAAATAATAAATAGAAATATAAAATTGGAATTTTACAGCTTTTTTCCAATGCATTATTTTTTTCGAAAAATATGAAAAAAAAAGTTTTGAAAAGGATTTAAAATTAATTTGTTTCCTTGAAGTTACAAAAATATGAATTTTTCAAAATATTAGAAATTATAATATTTGAAAAGCTTTGATTCTTTGAAAATGTTATTTATCAAACAATAATTAAAAATTGAGACTTAAACATTATTTATATTTCAAAATTATTTCAAATGGAAAATTTTAGAAACAAAAAAATTTTAAATTTTAATTTGACAGTTTTAATCCTTTTGTTTCTAAAGCATTAATTCATTTCCAAAAATAAGTTGAAACTCTGAAAATAACATTTATAATAAAAAGGGAAAAACAAAAATAATTTGGAAAACATGGAAATTTTAGCCTTAAAATGGGCTTAATTTGGGCTTTGAATTTTTTTTTTTTAAATCCTAACTTTGTTAACATTTGAAATTTTGTTTAAATTTATTTGAAATTTGAATTGTTAACATTTTCCTTTAAAATGTAAAATATTAATTGAATTTTTAAATATGGTTTTGCAAATGTAATTTCATAAGAAATCGTTGTGACTTAAATTTTAAAATATTAACAATATAATTTTTAATTTGTCTTGTTTTTAGCTTATTTTTTTAAATTAAAAAAAATTGTGAAGAAGACATTTAAAAACAAAATTTAAAAAATCTTAGAACAGATTTCTTTATTGTAAATTTTGTTTGAAAAAACTATAAATATTTTGTACAGAAATGTTTTAACAAAAAAAAAAGGTTTTGAAAAAACTTTAAAATGAATTGGAAATATTTTAGAAATTATGTTATTAAAATTAAGATATTTAGAAATGTATTTTTTCTTAAATTTAAACGTTAAAAAATCTGGATTTTTAATATTTTAAAAGCAATTTTCAAGAAATAAAATGTTTGAAATAGTTTTATTTCCTTTAAATTTGAATATTTCAGAATTTTAAATAGTGGAAATGGAATTTTGAATGTTTTAGGAATTGAGCTTTTAAATCTAATATTCAAAAGTTTTTTTTTGTATTTTTGTCTTAATTTTAAACGTTAATTCTTTGAATTTTAGCGATTTAGCAGGAGAACGTTTTTAGAAGAAAACAATTAAATGTTTGAAGTAGTTTTAAAAATAAATCATTGAATATTTTAGGAATGAAGTTTCTAAGAATGTAATATTCTAAAGAAATTTTTATTTTTTGTATTCATTTTGATCGATGAATTCAAACAAAAACTTGAATTATAAAAAAACTTGAAATTTATGAAGAATCATACAAAACTCAGACAAAACTTAAAGTTCACTATTTGAAATACAACAATTATATTACCTTTCAGCCAATTGCATACAAACTCCACTCCACCTGCTGTTCAATCTCTCGACAGCTGAATGAAGTCTCTTCAAATCACCCAAGACCTTAGTTGGAACTCCCATTCTTCCTAGTTGTTCGGCAGCATCATTCATCTTATCCATATGAGGTTGTTGTTGGTTGATGATGTCTTGCATGTGATTCAACTGGTTGAACACACTGTGTAAGCCTTCAATTGAAGATGGCAAGTCTTGGTGTTTAGCTAAGGCGTTTNGTCACCTAAGACCTTAGTTGGAACTCCCATTCTTCCTAATTGTTCGGCAGCATCATTCATCTTATCCATATGAGGTTGTTGTTGGTTGATGATGTCTTGCATGTGATTCAACTGGTTGAACACACTGTGTAAGCCTTCAATTGAAGATGGCAAGTCTTGGTGTTTAGCTAAGGCGTNATCACCCAAGACCTTAGTTGGAACTCCCATTCTTCCTAGTTGTTCGGCAGCATCATTCATCTTATCCATATGAGGTTGTTGTTGGTTGATGATGTCTTGCATGTGATTCAACTGGTTGAACACACTGTGTAAGCCTTCAATTGAAGATGGCAAGTCTTGGTGTTTAGCTAAGGCGTTTTCCAACTCGGAAATGACTTGTTCATTGTCCTCTAGACCTGCTAGAGATCCTTCCAACAACTTCAATCGATCACCATGTAAATTGCTTTGAGTATTCAATTCCTTCCACAAATCCATCAAGTTGTCCAAACTCTTCTTCAGAGCTGGAGTTTTCAAAGCGATGGTTCTGAAGGTTTCTTGCAAGTGCTTCAATTCTGGATCGAGTTGTTTCAATTCTCTTTGATAGTCTTCGTGGATTTGAACTGCGTGTTCCAAAGAGTCCAAGTCACGTGGCATTGGAGATAGGATTATATGATCGAGTTTCCGAGCCATTTCTTCGAGTTTGGTCTTGATGAGAAGACATTCTTCTGTGAAAAGGCGACTGGCTTGTTTGCTTTCCTCTGGAATTATTGAAAGATTTTGAGTATTAGGTTTTTTTCTTATGTTTTTCTTAAATTTATAAGAAATGATTAAATAAATAAAAACCAAACCAATAGTTTTTCGTGACGCGAAAAGTCGTTTCATTTTAGTTGCTTTAATCTAAAAAAAATAACTAAAAGACCGTTTGTTCTGGATGAGCGTTTTTTGTAGACTAACTTATGATCTTGGCGCTTTCGATTTGATCTCTAATTCAATTTCAACTTCCCACTCACAGTAATTTTCTTTCAATTAATTTATTGTCGCTTTGTTTTTACAACCCTTTTTAATTAACAAGATTTTGTGATGAAATTTTTGTGGCATGCTTTTTCAGTATATTGATTTTATTGGAAGATGTCACGAATTAATGGGGAATGCTTACTAAAAAGAAGGCTCAGGAAAATGTGTTTTACTGGAAAAAACCGCGAGGAAACTAACATTTTTTGTCATTGAAAACTCTTCGTAGAAACTTTTTAATATGCTTTCGAAATTATGAATAACTTTTTATTATAATAAATTATGAATAACTTATTTTAATTTTGGTTTAGGTTTATAGACATTCATAGTTTTTAATTTATTGGAGTTTAGTTTTCTTAAAAATTATTTTATATAAAGTTTTTGAAATTAATTTAAAAAATTAAATTAAAAAAAAAGGAATTTTAGCTTTGTTTAAAAAAATATATATTAAATATACATTATAAATATATATATTTTTTGAATGTTTTAGATATTAATTTATATTTTTAAGTATTAATATTAAATTATTTAAATTAACATTATAAACTGAGTTTTGATTAAGGAATTTGAAATTTAAATATGCATTTATTAAAAATTAATATTTAGAAATTATTTTATTTTTAAAATTAGCTTAGCTAAAAAAATTATATTAAAAAATAGAGGGGAAAATATCTCTTAAAATGTTGTCCCAAAAATATATTATTTAAAATAATCATAATTAAAATATGAGAAATAAAAGAAAATATAATATTGTTGTAAATATAAATATAAGATTGATTTTAGTCTCGGGAAACTATATTCTAAATTAATTCCCGAAAATATATTATTTTTGAAAAATAAAACTAAAATGTATTAAAATATATAAAATCATATTAAAACATTCAAAATTATATTGAAATATACATAAATTTATTGAAATATATAAAATCATATTAAAACATTAAAAATTATTAAAAAAAACCAACATTTATTAAAATATCGTAAAAAATATTAAAATATAGAAAAAAAATATTTAATTTAAATTATAATAATTATTAATATATAATAAAATATTATTTAAATATATTTATATATGAAATTAATATTTAATTATTTATTAAAATTGAGTTTTTGAATTTAAAACTATAAAATTAGAACTTAGAAATTAGTTTAAAATTTTTGAAATTAACTTTTAAAAATTAAGTTTAATAAAATGTGTTTTAAAATTTAATTAAACTTTAACATTTTTGAATTTAACTTGTTGTAGGCATTTATGACAAAAATTATGAAATTGATATTTGATTATTTTAAAAATTGAGTTTTGATATTAGTTTTTTAAATGAAAACTATAAAATTAGAATTTAGAAATGAATTTTGAGTTTTTGAAAGTAATTTGAGATAACTTTTAATTTGTTCTAGGCAATTTTGATATGGAAATTGTGAAATTGATATTTACATATTATTTTTAAAAATTGAGTTTGAGATTAGTTTTTGGAATTGAAACTGTAAAATTTAGATTTAGAAATTAGTTTAATTTTTTTTAAATAACCTTCTAAAATTAAGTTTAAAAAAATTGGGTTTGAAATTAAAGGGAACTTTTTAAAAATTTGTTCGTTTTAGGCATTTTTAATATGAAAATTATATATACATTTTTTTCAGATTAATTTTTGAAATTAAATTAAACTTTAAAAAAATTTCAATTTTGATATGAAAATTATGAAATTGATATTTAATTATTTTTAAAAACTGAATTGAAATAACATTTAAAAAATAAGCTTAAAAACCATTTTTTTTTAAATTTAATTAAATTTTAACATTTTTAAATTTTGTTTGTTTTAAATTAACTTTAAGAACTGGGTTTTGAAATAAATAATATTGTAAAAGTGTGTTTGGAAACAAAACTTAAAATGGCAACTTTAAAACAAATTAAATTAACTTAAAAAAATTAAATTAATTAAAAAAATATTTTTTGAAATTAATTATTAAAAACAAGTTTTGAAATGTTGAATTTGAAAAAAATATATTTATATAAAATAATATTATAATTTAAAAATTCAATTTTATTTTATTATTAANTATGACATTGTAAAATTAAAAAGAAACAAAACTTAAAATGGCAACTTTAAAACNCAAATTAAATTAACTTAAAAAAATTAAATTAATTAAAAAAATATTTTTTGAAATTAATTATTAAAAACAAGTTTTGAAATGTTGAATTTGAAAAAAATATATTTATATAAAATAATATTATAATTTAAAAATTCAATTTTATTTTATTATTAAATTAATAATGTTAAAAATAAATTTAGATTTGTTATTAAATGCATTGAATATTAATATTTCGAAATTAAAATTTTAAGTTAAAAAAATGTTTGATATTAATTTATTGAATATATATATTTTATAAATTGAATATTGAAATATATTTTTTGTATTCAAAATTGAGAATTTAAATTATTATTTGAAATGTTTTGGATATGAAATTGAGTTAAATAAGTTTTATAAAATCTGACGCTAAGAAAAAATCCGAGATAACTCCAATTTCCATTGAAAAAAATACTATGAATACAGTGTTATTTTTTAAATTCTGGGTTTTTTTTAAAGTTGCAAATTTCAACCAAAACCTTTCAACGGACTCTTATTTTTCAATATTTTATAAAACGAAATTCTAAAAAAAAGCAAAAAACTCACCTTCAGCTTTAGCTCTCTTTTCGAACTCATCGAACAACCTGTTGACCTCATCCATTTCCCTTCTCAATCTTCTCAACTGAGGATCATTAGGATCTCCTTCGCTCAAGAGCTTGTCAGCATCGTCGTTTAATGCCCTACGGATAGCTTTACGTTGGTCAGGTCCCATGGCTACGAATTGGTCAAAGTCCCATCCTTTCACAACCTTGATGGTGGCGAAGATCATGTTCTGCCTCAAACGCATGTGTTTCTTCTGCCACAAGGCGACAGAACGATCGAAAAGTCTCTTGAGACGATCAGCAGCTTCGATTGCCTCTGGATCTGGAGGAGGCATCAACAAGCAAGCACTTGGGATTGAAATGTCCTCTTTGATTCCAGGAATGTTGACCTTCCATTTGACACGGCCGGAGTTATCGACCAAAGTAACCAAGTTACCTTTGCCAATATCAACAGGTCCACGTTTGACGTAGTCACAGATGGTTTGGACTTTGCATTCACGGTTCACAGGGTGTTTCCGTTTGTTCAAAGGAACAATATTCTGGGCACGACTTTGGAGAGCTTGAACAGTTTCCCCAAAGGTATTGAGTTCTTCTCTCAAGTCTTGCATTCCACGAAGTAAAGTCTCGCCTTGATCGAGGCCGAATTCGGACTGAGAGAACTTGGTGTTCATGATCTCGTCCCGTTGAGCCAACCATCCTTCAGCGTCCTTAATGTCAGCGAAGAATTTGTGGTATTCGGTGGCATGTTTCAAGTGAACTTCGAGACACAAAGTCAATTGGAGTAGCCAAGACCATTGGGATTGAAGGACCGATAAATGAGATTTGATGGTCTTCGACGCTGGATGTTCTTGCATTAGAAGAGCATCTCCGCGGTCAAGAATTGACGCAAAGTGAATCTCACGTCTCTCAAGTTCGGACATCAAGTTCTGTGGGAACATAATATTTTATAAGATTATTTTTGATATGGAAAGAGTTTTTAGAAAACATCTAAAGCTACATGCAGAGAGCTAGAACACATAAATCGCACACGCAGGATGTTTTGACTCACCTCTCCACCTTTGCCCAACGTATGCTTTATTTAGAAATTTAGTAGAAGGAATGGATAGATTTTAGTAACAGTTTTTTTTTGTATTTTAACATTTGAGAAATTTGAGGGACTCTTAACTTCCCCTCAAAATACTCAAAACAAATTATTTAAAAACCCACCTCATAGTATCTTGAAATACTGTTCAAATCAAGGTTCTTGTCGGCCCAGTCCCGGTTGATTTCGGTTTGTTCCTTTTCATTCAACCATTGAAGCTCAGCAGAAGCTTGCTTGAGGAAGTCTTCCAAGGTGTCCAAATCAGCCATGCGCTTCGTAGAAGTACTCAAGAGCTCGGCGTAAAGGTTCTTCAATTGGTTCAACCTCTGTTGATAAAGGTTGAGCTCTTCTCCTGAGAAGTTGGCCTTTTGTCTTTCAACGTGTTGGATCTTTGAATGGAATTGAGTGATAGCACGGTGTTCCTGTTGGTGTCTTTCAAGTTCAGCTCTGACTGATGGTAAGTCAGAACCGTAATCAGCAGCAAGAATATGTCTCTACAAGAAGAATTGGGGTTTTAGTTTTGTGGTTCAATTGACGGAAATCTGATATTATTTTATTGTTTTTTGTTTTAATTTGTACTCTTTGTTAAATTTTGTCTTATATTGTTTCTATGTATCTTAGGTTTGTTTTAGGTCAAAGCTATTTATTTTTACTTAACTATTTAATTTTAATTAAATATTTTTTGAATTTTAATTTTTTTATGAAATTAAATATATTTGATTTTCTGAATTTTATTTAAGCTTATCATGATTTATTTTTTTAGTTGCATTTTAAGTGTCATATATAAAACATTTTAAAAATTATGGAAGTTTTTTCACATCTTTTTAAATTTTATATATTTTTATTTTAAAACTAATTGTAAAAACTTTTATCAAAATGTAATTATTTTTTTAATTTCTTATTTCAAAATAAAACAAATTATAATTTTGAAAATTAAAAACTGTTGATATAAGAATAATTTTAAATATATTTTTTAAATTAATTACAAAAAATCTAGTATAAAACTTAAACCTTTTTTTTACAATTTAGAACATTTCTTCAATTATTTAAAACTTAAAATAAATATTTAAAAATTAAATTTTTTTATTGAAATATAATGTTATTAGAATTTGTAATTTTAAAAGAAATACTATTTTTTTTGAACAGTAATTTATTTTTTTGAATTTTAAATATTTTAAAAATAATTATAAATAAATGAAATAAAACAAATCACATTTTTGAAAATTGTAAACTTTTAAACCTAAAATTTTGTTTGCGTTTAATTTTTGTTTCAAATTTTCTAGTTTAAAAAAACATTTCTTCAATTATTTAAAATTAAAAAAAATATATATTTAAAAATTAGAAAATTGTAATCGCAATATATTTTTTTTTTTTAGGATTTTATAAATTAAGTTCTTTTACTATTCAGATAATAATGTTTGTAATTTCTAGTAAAAAAATATTTTTTTATTTATTAATTATTTGGTATTTTATCGCTATGTTTTTAAGAATTTTATATATATTAAAAATAATAAAGCGTTTTTTTTTATATAAATTTTAAAGTTTGATTTTTTGAAATTCATTTTAACTTATCATGATTTTATGTTTATATAATTTCTCGTTGCATTTTATGGGTTATATAAAAAAATAAAACAAATGTTTTTTTTTTAATTCTGTTATAATGAAGTCTTTTTTGAAATAGTTAAATTTGGGACCCAAATCTATTTTTTTACTTTATTTAATGTTTTTTTAATTTTATAGTTTTACAACTTAAAACTAAAAAAGTTTTATTTTATTTTTATAATTTAACACATTTCTTCATTTATTTAAAATAAATAGAAAATATATTTTTGAATATTATAAAGTTGTGATATATATTTTTAGACTTTAAAAATGTTAAATTTTAAAGGTATAATATAATTAATTATTTTGAAAATTTTCGTTTTAGTTTCATGTCTTGAACAAAAAATTTCTTAAAAACAATTAATTAACAATTTTTTTATAGATACATTTTGAATTATTGTCTTCTAATATTCAATATTTTACTTGAAAATTAATACAAAACTAAAATTTTAATTTAGTTTATCTGATTTTAAAATAAATATTTTTTTTAGTTTTTTAATATAATTAATTATTTGTGAATTGTTTTTTTAGTTTTAGTTTCGTGTCTTGAACAAAAAAATTCTGTAAAACAACTAAATATAAATTTTGAATTTTTTTTTTATTCAATTTTTTAGTTTAAATATAATACAAAACTAAAATAATATTTTTATTTGTTATCTTAATTTTTTTTTTAATTCTCTAGTTTTTAACTTTAAAAATGTGTTTTTGGTTTAAATTGAATACAAAACTAAACAAAAATTCATTATTTAAAAAATAATTCTTTACTCTTTTTTTTAATATGGCTTTTCTTATTTTAAAATAACATATTTTTTTAAAAGGAATAATATAATTAATAGTTTGTAACGTTTTCTTTTTAGTTTCGTATTTTGAACAAAAAAGTTCTTAAAAAAATTAATTAACTAATTCTAATATTAAATATTCTAGTTGAAATTTAATACAAAACTAAAATAGTATTTTTTACTTTTAAATTTTAACTTGATTTTTTTTTAATTTTCTAGTTTTCAACTTAAAAATGTTGTTTTTTTTTTTGTTTAAATTTAATACAAAAATTCAATATTTAACAAAGAATTATGAACTTTAATTTTTTAGTTTCTTTTTCCCGATTTTAAAATGAATATATTTTTTTTAAAGAATAATATAATTAATAATTTGTAAAATTTTCTTTTCGGTTTCGTATTTTGAACAAAAAGTACTGAAAAACAATTAATTAAAAATTTCTAAAGATAAATTTAGAAATATTTTCTTTTAATATTGATTACTCTATACTAAATAAAATTCAAAACTAAACAAAAATTAAATATTTAAAAAAAAATCTTTACTTTATTTTTTTGGTTTGTAAATTAATATTTATTTTCAATTGTTAATTATATAATAATTTAAATGTTTAATTATTTTTTTTTATATATAACACATATTTTTCATGAAACTAAGAAATATTTAATATTTTTGTGTTGTTACCATTATTCTAATTCTGATTAATATTAACTTTTCGTATGTTATAATTTTTTTTGGTTAATTAAAAAAAATTTGATTTAAAAATATTATTTTTGCTAAATTTACATTTACATTAGTTTTTTAATCTTAGTTCTTTTTTATGTATATTTAATTTTTTTTTTTAAATATTAAATAATATTTTTCCAAACCTTTATTATTATTTTTAAATTTAAGAAGGGAAACATTTTTTAATAATCACTTCTAAATTATAAAACGCCTAAAACTAAACAAAAATAATAAAAAAAAAAAAAAAAAACTCACCAATTTAGTTTGACACCATTCAATGCACTCTTGGAGGTCTTTGAAGAATGGGTTTGTGTCAATTTGACGAGATTCAACAACTTTACGCGTTTGACGTGTAACAGTTGTCTCTTGGACGGGATACTTAAGGCCAGATAATTTCTGCACCAAATTTGAATGGAATGTTGTTCGTAATTGAGACCATCTTTGATGGAGCTTCGTAACTTTCTTGTGTAGGTCACTTGCTTGTGGATAGCGACCTTCCTTCAAGATATGACAGTCTTGGTTCATATCCTGAATGGGTTCTTCTAGATGCCTGATTTCGGTCTCCAATGCTTCAACAATATTCTTAGCATCAACAGGGTGTAACCTTTCAATTCTGTGTCCTTCATCGATAATCCTGGTTTCCAAATCGGTTATCTTGAGGTCAACATGTTTAATCTCACGTTGGACCTTGTCAGCTAACCTTTGAAGACGTTCCAATCGATCGACTTCCTGTTGAAGGATGTGTTCACGATCAGCGAAAGCTGACTGTAGTTTATACCAGGCTTTCTCAAGAGCATCGGGACGCAGTTCAGATTCGACTTCAACTTCGCCAATGGTTTCGAAATACCTCTCCAATTCCCTGTAGATTTGTTGGAGCTTGGTCTTATCACGTTGCTTTGGTGGCATCTCATCGCTGCGGAATCTCTTCAAGTCATCGAGAAGGCGCTTCATTTCGATGAGGGTTGGAGGGAAGGTACGTTCTTGCATATAAGCTGTCTTTTCACGGCACCAATAAATAAATTGCTGAGCCAAATCACGATAATCGTGAACTCGTTTCTGAGACTCAACATCGAATAATGGATGAATTGATGGTGGTTCTGGGAACACATCATACAATGATGAAATGTAAGTGATGAGAGACTTCTCATCTGGTTCGTTGGTGTCGACATCTGGAAGGAGAAAGATATTTTAGATTTTATCAAAACAGTTTTAAGAAAACTAAAAACTTCAAACCACTCACCTTCTGGATCAAGTAGACGTGTCACGCCATATTCCCTTTCGACAATATGGAAAGCAGTTTCAAGACGTTCTCTTGGTCGAGCAGATCTAGCTTGCCGCCAGTCAAGTAGATCTGGTCGATTGCGATGCACCAAGGCTGAGAAAGCCAAGCCATCACGCCATGAACCTGTGAAATCGTTAACGTGCACACTTGGATACCGAGCGGTTGATCGCCTTGCCCATCTCAAAAGAGCTTCTCGAGCGGTTACGTTGTCCTCTTTGCCAATAACTATGTCGGAGATCTACAAAAATAGACATTGATTAATACTTATAGTAGTTTTCCAATGTGAACTCATTATAAATTCCAATTCCTAGCCAAAATTTCAATACTATAATTCACAGATGATCGTCATTATTCACACATTCATTCAATGAAGGCTAAAGAGCTTACATTTATTCAATTCCCATCTTACACGCTAAAGATGGTAGCATAACAATACTGATGCGGCTTATTTCAAAAGCGTGAAAAAAATCATGTTTTTTTTGTACGTTGAATTTAAATGTTGTTTAAGGATTTTTCCTTGACCTTAACAATAATTAAGAGCTTGAAACAAAAAATCTTCCTAAAAAGGATTTCTTCCTAAAAATAGGGCAGCACTTCCAGAATAAATTAAACTGGCAGCACTGATCCAATTATTTTTTGTATTAAGTGACTAAAAAGTTTACCTTGGAAATTTGATACAGAATAATGTCGAAAATAGTTCAAAATATATTCTAAGCGAAGAATAATCATCAAAGATAATTAACATATACCAACATTCATCTCAAGGACAAAAANATAAACTAGCAACACTGTTTCAATTATTTTTTCCATGATGTGACTAAAAAGTTGACCTTGGAAATTTGATACAGAATAATGTCAAAAATAGTTCAAAATAAATTCTAAGCGAAGAATAATCATCAAAGATAATNTTAAACTGGCAGCACTGATCCAATTATTTTTTGTATTAAGTGACTAAAAAGTTTACCTTGGAAATTTGATACAGAATAATGTCGAAAATAGTTCAAAATATATTCTAAGCGAAGAATAATCATCAAAGATAATTAACATATACCAACATTCATCTCAAGGACAAAAACAAACTGTAACCATCTGTTGTTAATCCCAATCCAGATGTTGGAATGTTTAAATACCCTTGTCTAATTACCAAACAAGTTGAAACTTTGAGACAACAAAGCAAAGTAAGCAATCAATCAAACTACAAGTTAATTTTTGGAGAGGTTCGGTTTGATGAAGGCGTGGGCAGCCGCCATACAAGTGGGAGTCAGTCGAATGCGATATTTTTTTTATTGCTTTAATACTTGTTAGAGGTTAGAAGTAGGAGTTTCAGTCAACTTCAACGCACCCATAGATGGTCAACTAGAACTACAAAATTGAACAAATGACGTAGTTTTCTTTTGTTTGTTTGGTTTGGTCGAGTCGCGTCGTCAGAGCTTCTTGCCAAACAATAAAATATAAATCTTTTGTTGAAATTAAATCCGTCTTCGCAATATTTCACGTCGGCCATACATTTTTCACGCAGACAGCTCTACTTATGGTAATTCCATGTACTGCGATGGGACGTAATGAACAATGGAGATAAAATTAACGAAAAACAACAACATCAAACCCATAAACATTTTTAAGGTCTGATGATTCACAGTCAGAAAGTACATGATAAATGTTGAAAGTGGGTCAAAGTTTAACTTGATTTGTTCAAGAAATTTCAACTTAGAAGATATCGTGTGAATAGTCTATTATAATTTTTAGGCATAAATTATCTTTTGATTAGGGACTTTTCTTTTGAACTGGGAATGTTGGCGATATTTTTAGAGATTGGCAACACTTGTTTGGTTTTGGGAGTTTAAATTGAAGATGATTGCAATTTTCCATAAGAATTTAATTAGAAATACAAATTGAAATTGAGAGTAATTGAAACACTCCACAAACTATATAAAACAATCATCCATGACCTTTTTCAATTCAACACCTATATATACCACACGGAAATCAAATAAAGAACAAAGATATCGTGTGAAAATTCAATTAAGTTCTAATTTCTTTATAATTATAATTTGGCAAGGTTAAGTATTTGTTTGTTACCTGAGGGCGTATCAGTTCAATAGCCTGATTCTTTATTACAAGAAGAACTTTTCTCATTATTATAACTTTTTTTCTATGGAATGGAAGGTTTAAATTATAGGAATTTACATCAAAGATAAAAACTTTGAATTAGGGATTTTTCCTGAAATCAAGACATTACTGTGATTGAACTTTGTTGTGGAAACACTGAAAAGATGGTTTTTAAATAAACAACATTTTCGAAGAAAATTGTAGAAAAATGTTTAGTTTTTTTTATTAAAATGTATATTTTAATATAATGAGGCAGAGAGGACAGATACTTTTATGGGGACTGAAAGTTTAAATTCGATTTAAGATTCGAAATTCAAACAAATATTTTCCGAGGGAGAAATTCTCTTCAATAAAAAGGCAATAATTGAATGTAAAGCATGTCTCACTTGAAAATGCTACCATTTGTTGAAATTCTTTCTCTGAGAGAATTTTAAATGACTTTTCTATTCCCCAATACTTGCAATGGAAAATTTGTTGAGCTCTTTTCTATTTTAATATACCATCTGCAATTAATTCCAAAAAATTTAACACATTATATTGTGACTTTAGTCCCTATAAAAATNAAAACAAATATTTTCGAGGGAGAAATTCTCTTCAGTAAAAAGGCAATAATTGAATGTACAGCATGTCTCANATCCTTCTGCCAGGGATTTTTCCTAAACGAAGTCATCACTGCACTTAAATATTCTTCTGACNTGGAATTCTTTCTCTGAAAGAGTTTTGAATGACTTTTCTATTCCCGAATACTTGCGATGGGAAATTTGTTGGAGTCTTTTCTATTTTAATATACCATCTNATATTGTGACTTTAGTCCCTATAAAAATCCTTCTGCCAGGGATTTTTCCTAAACGAAGTCATCACTGCACTTAAATATTCTTCTGACAACACTGAATTTCTAAAATGCTTATTTTAACTCTCTTTTATGCTTTTTATCAATATTTTGTGTAGAAAACTAATAAGAACTTTCTAAAATCAAACAAAACGCTTGGGCTTAGTTTCTAGATATCCAATTTCCGTGGTGCGTGCGAACAAGATTATCAAAGAACAAAATTTGAGTGTAATTTACAACCTCATCAATATTTGAAAAAAATTAGAAAATTAAAAGATTACAGTATAAGTTCTACAGATAGTATTAAGATTGATAAGACAGATAATTGTATTCGGCTTAAAAATGTGAGTTTAAATTTAATGTTACCATAGAAGCTAAATTTAAACTAATATTTTCCGAAAGGAAAATTCTCTTTAGTAAAAAACAAAAAATAATGAAACACTTGAAAATTTTCAAATTTCTTTGAATTTTTCCTCTGAGAAAATCTGNCTTTAGTAAAATTCTTTGAATTTTTCCTCTGAGAAAATCTGTATTGACTTTTCTTTTTTGGTCAAAGCCTATGTTTGAGTTCTGTCCTATTTTAATTACACTCTATAACGTATTCCAAAAGATAACAATGTAATTTGAGCCTCTATAAAAAATCCTTTTGCCGGGGATTTTTCCTATACCAAGTCATCACTGCACTTAAATATTACTCTGACAACACTGAATTTC
Source organism: Megaselia abdita (assembly GCA_001015175.1). Classification (NCBI taxonomy): domain Eukaryota; kingdom Metazoa; phylum Arthropoda; class Insecta; order Diptera; family Phoridae; genus Megaselia; species Megaselia abdita. The sequence goes on from JXPG01015056.1 coordinate 18,828, forward strand.
TAAAATGCTTATAATGCTTTCTTTTATACTTTTTATCAATATTTTGTGTATAAAAACCAGACAAAACCTAGAAACAAAAAACCATACCTTCGGACGCTTGGGCTCAATAGCTTTAGTTTCCTCTAGGTATCCAATTTCCGTGGTGCGCACAGAATTCCGTCTTCCTTGAGGTGGCAACAGATTTTGAGCTTGAGCTTGCTCTTCAGCCCGACTCAATGTCGTTACTTTCCTAACGATGTGAGTGGTAATTCTTCTGTGGCCACCTTCTCCTCGTTGCGACAGCTTTGTACTTTCCATACTGGATCCCAAGACTTCAGTTGAAATACGTTTATTCCTTGTGATTGCTTGGTAAGACTGAGTGTCTTGGGACACAACTGGAATATTCCCTGAGCCGTTTTTAATGCTATGTTGCAGAACCATCGATTGATCAGTGGTGGAAGTTCCCGGTGGGTATGGCATATCTCTAGCATCTGGGTAGTCTCTAATGACAGCTTGAATCGTTTTTTCATGTTTCACTTCGTGTTGGAAGCGAATGTTACGATCATCAATATTGGTAGTGATGGGGGGTCCCTTTACCAACTGCTGATGGCCACCACCGGTGGACGAGTATTTCTTCAAGCTGGACTTTCTCTCCACAGTGTGGGACGAAGTTGATGGTACCGAACTTGAACTCTCCTGAGTTGCTTTCATGAATACCCGTCCCCTTGGACGGAACTCTTCATCAATTTTATACATGGTAGGTTTTTTTCTACTCTAATGATGTTGTTTGTCGGTTATTGTTGTTGCTTGTTCGCGGTGTGTGTATTAACCGTAAAAACATATAAAGCAAACTGCCACTGAGAGATGAAAATTATAAACTAAATCACTGGTCCGACCGTTGTTTATTTCTGTATTGTTTCTCTGTTTCTCTTTTTTAGTTTTTCAGTTTCAGCTTTAACCGCCGGCTTTTTTCAAAAATGTTAATGTCTTTGTGAATTAATTGTTTGTGGTTTCCTTGTTAGTGTTTGTTGGTTGTTTTTTTTAGTATACTATATTTTATTACTAATAGTAATATTTTTACTACCGGAAGACAGAGCTAAAGAGACGGATTTGAATCATTAGAATTATGATAATTGGTTTAGATTCTTCTTGAGGGCGACGAAGACGCTTTTGGATTCGGGTGACAAGAATTACTTTAATTATTTAATTTGGGTAATTTTTGTTCATATTTGGATTGACTGACATTGATGGTGGCAATTATTTTTTCATTGTGGTTCTTGAGGGTTATGGCTGAAAAGTGTGGAATAATTGATTAATTATCTCCCGCGAGGTTTCAACGAAAGGGAGAGTTTGATAGTATTCGAATGGTTTTACTATGTTAAGAAAGAATTTACGAAGAAATAAGGCTGAGTGTTGCCATATCTTCTGTTTTTTTAAAGTATTGACAGTTTTTAGGGAAAATCTTTAAGTTTGGGATTTTGTTTGGTAACTTAATGTTGGAAGGGTTTCTATTTTAAGATTTATTTTTTGAATATAAATTAATTTTTACAAATATTTTAATTCCAAATTGTGAGATTTAAAAAAAAAATTGTGTATGTTTTTTTTATTATCTTGAGGTGTGTAGTCTGCATATTTGAATATGTGTGGAATACGAACAAGAGTTAAAATATTTACATTTTTATGAAATTCATCTTTGAAACACGAACAAAATATGTGCTACACAAATTAAATATGAAACCAACTCAATATGTATTTTCAACACACTTTTTTTTTTAATTTCGAGTGTAAAATACTCATCAAATTAAATANACAAGAGTTAAAATATTTACATTTTTATGAAATTCATGTTTGAAACACGGACAAAATATGTGCTACAGCAATGTAATGTGTAACCCACTCAATATGTATTTCAACACACTTTTTTTTTATTTCGAGTGTAAAATACTCATCAAATTAAATACGTGAATGAATTTGGCTTTTAAAATATGTCCTACATTAAAATATATAATGTACACATTTCATTTTTTCAGTGAAGAAATATGACAAAGAGTTTTTAGGGATTANTCCTTTAGTAAATTAATATTGGAAGGACTTCTAATGTTTTGGTTTTAAAATCATTATAATTTGTAATANATCTTCAGTAAATAAATATTGGAAGGATTTCTAATATTTTGGTTTTAAAATCATTATAATTTGTAATAAAAATTAATCAAGCTAATTTTAAGCAAAAAGTTTTGACAACACAATTTAAATTTTTTGTATGTGTTTTGTTTTTGAATATTTTGCATATGCATTGAACTCTGATGATCTTGGGTTCGTATCCTGAAAGAGTTGGTTTTTTTTTTGCAATATAACTACGCAGCGTAGTTAAATTATGTTGTAGGTAAAAGTCCTACTTTAGTGGGTAAATAGATGTATTTTTATAAATGTTGTCTGTAGTAAAAACTCCTTAATCAGTAAGTGAAAGTCAAACATCTCTATGAGAAACTTCTACATATGTAGGACAAACTTCTACATGACTAAGTAAAATTCTCACATATGTCGGAAAAACTTCTACATGACTANCAAACTCCTACTTGAGTGGGTAAATAGATGTATTTTTTATAAATGTTGTCTGTAGTAAAAACTCCTTAATCAGTAAGTGAAAGTCAAACATCTCTATGAGAAACTTCTACATATGTAGGACAAACTTCTACATGACTAAGTAAAATTCTCACATATGTCGGAAAAACTTCTACATGACTAAGAAAAATTTCACATATGTCGGAAAATCTTCTACATGAGTAAGTAATATTCCAACATATCTATGAAAAACTCTTACATCATTAAGTAAAACTCACGTATCTTTAGTGAACACTTCTACATCATGTAAGTAAAGTTCCTACACAGCATAGGTAAATTATATTGTAGGTAAAATTCCTACTTCATTGGGTAAATTCTTGTATTTTTATAAGTTTTCTTTTGCAGTAAAACTACCACATCTATAGGAAAAGCTATTAGATGAGTAATTAAAACTCTCAATCTGTGGGAAAAACTTCTACATGAGTAAGTAAAACT
>JXPG01015084.1:0-28392 GCA_001015175.1 Megaselia abdita
TTGTAAGCTACAAAAGGTAAGGTAAGGTATGGGAGTTTTTTGTTATTCTTCTCAATATTTTTCTAAATAAACTTATCATTTTAAATTCATAATGAGTATCATTTGAAATTCATAGTGAGTACAATGTTTATTCATAATAAACAAAGTCCGCAAGTTCTTAAAAAAATAACTTCCATGCATTATTTCATCGAAAAAGTAACGTTAATCTTCACGAAAAATCAGTTCTACATAATTCTTAGACTCTTCTCTAAGATTTCCCATCCATCGTTAGCCATATTTCCTAAATATAAACACTGTACATCTCTGGATCTTGATGGGGTAAACTATTCACTTTTATTGTATGGTCTTAAGATAACTCGGATTTACCATTTTTGTGACGACATAAAATCATTGAATATAAAGTTTGTAATAAATTTGAATTAAGATCATCAAAAGAAAACTGCCCATATGAAAAGCTTTTCATACATGGAGAGTAAGAAATCAATTGTTAACTTCTTCAAAAATGTATTCGACAAAGCTTAAAGTTTATGTTTAAAATTGTTTTCTCCTTCTACTTTATGGCTGGAGGAGGGATTCAACTTTTGATTTGAAGTCAGTCGTAGTCTAGATAGTTGAGTGTACTTGAAAAGTAGCGGAAAAAAGTGACAAAAAATAAAGATTTAAAAGATAATAATAATTAAATTGAAAGCATATTTGATTGTATAAAATTTATAGTATTTATTGCCGTCAATGATTGAGAAGATATAAAAATATTTAAATACAGTAGAAAATATCGTTTATAGATTCCTTTACAAAAGGTGAATATCAAATGTGGATAAGAAACTTTTAGGATGGACGTGTATTGAATTTTAAATTGTTTCTTTATGTATCGATTATTTTTTTTTGTTTTATAAATATTTCTGTTTAAGGTAACTAATATGTGTATATAAGTATATCAGTGATGCGAAATTGTTGTAATAGTTTTTGAAAGCGCGAGCTAACTATATATTTCTCACTTAGTAATTTTTTCAAGGTCGTATTGTTTCTTTAGTACCCTCTCTTTTTGGTTATCATATATCAATCAACATTAATATATCTATATGTATACACTCCTATTATCAGTTATTTCGTATTGATATTATGTTATTAAGTGGGAATACATTCATAACAAAAACTAGTTTATTACAAAAAGAAATATGCAATGCATTTTAGTACTCAAATATTGTTTTTTCTTCTTAATATTTGCAATACAAAACCAGCAACCGATTTCCAATATGCGATTGACCTATTGGTAACAAGGTATCATATGTTTTATGATCAGTTTTGTTAGGAAACTTTTGATTGTTTCAGACATATATTTTCGTAAACAAATATTTCGCATATTAAAAAATGTGTTTTTGTCGTTGTGATTACTATGACCAATTTCGTGATGGTTTGTCTGAATTTATAAGCAATCTTAAGTTATGTTAAACTCATGAATAACGGAGACGAGTATATTGTAAAATGTAAACAAATGAAAACCAATTGGGATATATCTATCAACATTTTGTTAGCATATATGCGAACATATGATAGCACGTTAACACCATAAACCCAAAACTTATTTCATTTTAATAGCCGGCTAATGGTCAATTCCATTACATAACACACATTTCAAGCTTTTTTATTAATTATAACTTTTGTATATTATTGCTTATGGATCACAACTACAAGCTCGTGTTACCGAATGTGAATCGAATGCGGTTATTTATTATTATAAAAAGCTGCATCACACTCAAATAGTCATAATTATAGTAAAGTATTTCAAGTTAACTTTGAAGACCAAGTTTTTTGAACTTTGAGTTTGTAAAATTACTTGATTTGTGAAAGAGTTTTGAATGACCAAGGCTTTTAGTACATATATTATCGGGGAGTATAATGCAATATTGCTTACATTATATGAGTTTCATTTTAGTATTAGACAGACATATGTTGTATATTTACAATAATTTGCTTATAATTTCTATTACATAACTCGTTATATTTATAAAATTGAGCGCGTTTATTTTATTGATAATGTATATTTAAATGTTTAATATAAACAACATTTCAATATCATAGGTTCTACTTGGTATCAACACAACATGGCAGCTGTGGAAGTTAGAGATGGGTTCAAGTATTATGGCAGGTCAGCTAATCCAAAAATTATATTAAATTTTTTAAATATGAATGTACCCAAAGGGTCAATGTAAGTAGATAAAAAACATGAAGGGCATATACATAAAAGTAAGTTTCCAGATATGGTTTGCTTGGAGCATCAGGCTGTGGTAAAACAACTTTGCTTTCGTGTATTGTTGGAAAAAAGCAATTAAATAATGGTGAAGTAACAGTATTAGGCAAAAAGCCTGGAGCACCTGGAAGTGGAGTTCCTGGCCCCCGCATTGGTTATATGCCGCAAGTATGCTATTTTTTTTTATTAAGTCGTATCATATCCATTATTTTAAGAGTTAATTCTAAAAATGAAAAGCAATTAAGTTTTTAATGAATTTTAAGAAACCTATTACTATTCCACATGAGTCTATAATAAAAAGTAATTCTTTCAAACACGTTTAAAAATAAAAGGGATGGATGTTTTGAGATTACTTTGTTTAACTTAATGTGAATTTCACTATCTTGTAGTAATTTAGTAGCGTATTCTTAAAAATTTCAAGCTGTATGTTGGCCCTCATTGATTTCGAATATATATTTACAAAGGTAGGAAAGTTTTTTTTTTCAGTATTGGGCGCAGACTTATATTTACACCACTGTCCGTAAAACCTTCTATGTGACATTTCCGTATAACTTCATTTGTATTCCATTCATATAGACATTAAATAAGTCGAGAAAAAACTTATTTTAAGTGAATACTTCAGAGTTTAAAATCAAGTGAAGTGACTTTTATAATGGGACTTATGAGCATTACGAATGAGTACTAAACTTAGTATTTCTAAATCGTAACCTATTGATACCAAAGAATTATTTTGGGGCTAACCGATAATTATATTTAATATTGAATCTAAGAAAAAATCAATATGTATAACAATTACCATCAAACGAAAAAACCAACCATGCGTAGTTTCTTATATGAATTTATTTAAGTACATTGAAAATAATACATTACCACCTTAAAAAGGTATTGTGAAGGCACCTCCAAATCACTTAATTTAAAAATCTAGCTCAATATTTCATTTTCCAAATATTTCAATAAAGTTTAATTTTGAGTCTCTTTATAATTGCATTCAAAATAATTTGCGTCTGGAATTTCGTGATGGTTTGTCTGAATTTATAAGCAATCTTAAGTTATGTTAAACTCACAAATAACGGAGTCGAGTATATTGTAAAATGTAAACAAATGAAAACCAATTGGGATATATCTACCAACTTTTTGATAGTATATTTGCGAACATATGATATAATCCAATATGCTAGTTCTGTTTTCTTTCCATTGCATTGCCAAAATTATTATTATTTATAGCTTTATTACGCTTGAAATAATTAAGTATTCTAAAAAATAATGTAACAATAAATGTGTCGTAATTATGAGCGAAAAGCTGATATATTTTTTTAAAGTTAATCCTTTCTCTTTCCATTCTAATCTGTTGTTGGTGAAATTGTGAAAGTTCGGGCAAAAGTTGCAAATATCATCTCTCCATCTTTTTGTTTATATCCCTACTCTTCTGGGGTTTTCCATAATGCATCCATTCTGTGATCAATTTAGTCCATACCTATCGTCTTGAATTCTGTAGACATGACTAGTCCCGTCCCATTTTATACCTTTTGCTTTTTGAACAGCATCTTCGAAACCAGTTTGTTGTCTGATGGTGCTAAAAGTACTCTTTCCATTGCTTTTTGACAAGCCGCTATTTTGTTTAAAGAAGTCCTAGAATTTACCAAGGTTTGGCATCCGTAAATTAACACAGGAATAATTGAGGAATACAAAATATATTTTCTTATGTATTTGACAAATACATACACCAGAACTATTTCCAAGCATTAGTAATCCGACGGTTTATTTCATCTTCTTTGTCAACAAAACTAACTGACTGGCTAAGACATATGTATTTGTCAACATATTCAAATTTCGTTCCTTGAACATGAATTTTTATTCCAGAATTTGTCATGACCTTTGTTTTTCCTTTATTTGGAGCAAGACCCACTTTGATGCACTAATTCACAAGGTCGTTGAGCATTTCATGTAGTTCACTCTCAGATATTAAAACTATATCATCAGCCAACCTCAGATTTGTAAGTCTTTGTCTTAGATAAGTATGTCCTATTCTATAACATTTTTAGACGTAGGTTAGGCATTCGATAGTGAAAAATGCTTATATTTAAACTAAACCGATTTCTACAAAACTCCTACACTGAAAAAACTAAATGTGTACCCTTCATATTTGAATGCACTGTAGTAGTGCATATTTAAAATGAAAACTCATTCACATATTTCGATTGACGAATATTCTACAATTGAAATAAGTATGCTACACTTTTTAATGATCTGGAAAATACAAAATGGAGTATGCTAGATATTTTATTTGTGTCGTAAATATTCTGCTCATGATATTTTATTTAAAAAAAATATTTTAATTGTAGTCAACATTCCACATATTTCAATAAGTAACACACACTCAAACATGTAGTCTACACAAAAATGGGTGTTGAGAACTAATCAAAATTATGTGTATTGCCCATATTTGATTGAGTGCCGTACATATTTGATTTGTGCTTTACATATTTATAATTTAGTATTTCTATACATAACTTTGAATGTGTATTCGTATATATTTGATATGTTCTTTACATATTTATAATGTAGTATTTGTACCTAATTGTGCTCGTATAATCATAAATCTACGTCGATGTATTCCAAAATTTAGTACCTTCGAAATGATGTGCCGCGCTCTCTACATGTTTTGATATAACCAAGTTATGCACTAAAATTTAATTTTTTACTTTACTTCGAATTCCAAAAAGAAATTATGGAAGTTAGAAGTCCTCGTCTGTGTCCTTAAAACGCGGTATCAAATAAGACTTTAGAATCAAATAAGATTTTCTTAACTAAAATTTAAAATAACTTAAAATAGAATCGTTCCGAATTTAAGGGCTAGTGCCAACTGCTTTCGCAAAATTTATATTCCGTTAATGGTAGTTTGAAGTAGTCACATATCGCTTTAAAATGAGGTATCACATGTCAAAATTCGGACATAAGGGTAATTAAAAAAAACCATAAAAAGTAATTCAATTATTTAAAGTCTATGGATACCCAGGAGTTAACTAGCATTTAAATGGGTTAACTTAATTTTTCAATGTAAATCGTTTGCACACAAATTGTTCGTATTCGATTTGCCCAAGAAAGAAAATTTAAACAAATATTTTTCAAGAGAGAAATTCTCTTCAGTAAACAAACAACAGTGGAACGAGAAACATGTCTTACTTTGGTTTCGAGTTTTTTTAAATAATCTTTTTTCTGTTATTTTTTCAAACAAACTTTTTAAAAAATTTCAGGTTTGTTTGAATTGTTTCTCGGAGAGAATTTTGATTGACTTTTGCACTCTCTAATGTACTTGTCATGGATAAATGTTTGAGTTCTGTCCTATCTGTTTGAATATACCATCTGTAGTTGTTATAGTTCTCCTCTGAGAACGTGTAAGAGCTACGCTCAAGGTGGTTTATGGGTCACAATATATTTGAATACATAATGAAAGTGCTTCGAATTTGATGAGTTGTTCTCCAAAATTTGAAAATAAAAAATGAAGACACCATCAAAGCCAATTCACATTGGCTCGCCGGTAAACACACTATTCAATAGGCCATGTCGTGGTTTTACGATCTTTTCCATTTGTAACATGTTTGTTCAGTCAAAATCAAGGCGACTGCAAGAAATTTATGACTAGATCAATTTCAAGGTTCAGGCTAGGAATCTTATAATTATATGTTTAAGATTTACCGTTTCTGCTTGGTTAAGGAACCATTTCAGTCTTTTAGTAATCATTGGAATTATGATTTTTAAGATTTATTGTAATTGTTGAGATCTTCTCCACTCTCTTGTCTATGATACTCCACTCATTTCAGTTTTAACTGAAACTTATTCAATTTCAATGCTCTATAAGCCAAGACAACTCCAATACTTCTTCAAATTAAATACTACTGCAAACAAATCTCTTAAAAATATTTGAAGAAAAATAATGAACATTCTATAGTTGAAACCTGGAAAAATTTATCTTAATTAACTTCGATTCACACATTCTGTTAATTTTATAATATACTATATAAACAAGTCTAGTCCTATTAAAATCGACCTTTGCTTCTCTTATATTTATAAAACATATAGTCAAGTTAAACTTTAAAACAAACATATTAACATTCCAATAATGTGTAATTAAAACAGCTCAACTATTATTATTATTAACAATGTCACGTGTTTAATGATCGATAACTCCTCGATATATTTACAACCATTTAGTTTAAACTACGCGGCGTGAAAATATTAAAACAAGAAACATTCTCTTCAATGTTTGTTATTATTAAGTAGTTTCAAGTTAATTGGCAGATTCTATTATCTAGAAGCAAACAAGCATTTTATCTTAATTCTGTCTGGAACACTTTCTTGATTTTTGGAGAAAAGTACATCTTATCTTTGTTGGTTATCAGAAATTCCAGGGGACAATTGGTGTTTTCAAAACGCTTAAAAAATACCGAGCAACTTCTGAAAGAAAACAAAACAACTCAACGTGTTCTTAAAGAAAAAAGATAAGATTATCTGCTTTGAATTGAATGCTTGTAGTTTGAGGAATACATATAAAAAGTTGGATGTTGTTTCACTTTTTCCAAGCATCCCTAAAGAGCTAGAACTGGTCATCAGGAAAAATGGAAATTATTTAAAAACCACTTAGTAAAACGAATTTCATAAAGTTAATTTAAATTTTGAACAACTTTATAAGCAAGTGGATGGAATTAAGATGTGAAGCTTGCAATATCAATATACAATTTTATTATAAGCTTACCCACGATTCGTAACAATGGAATACAAAAAAAGTAGTTAAAGACAAATTAGTTCACGTATGACATGATAATACCCCAACGTAAGACATTCGAATCAGGGATGTCTTGATCTGATAAGGTTAGGTTAGGTAGAGACAAGTGAATAGCACCAATGTTAATACTTTTATCACGAGACAACAAATTGTGTCCGTACGTGATGCCCTATGGTGAAAGAGACAACACCACCCAACTTAACTAGTTTAATATATTGAAGAAATTCAACAAGTCATATGCTTATTCACCGGACAATACCCGTGATATACCCTAATACTTTCCTAATGGAGTCCTAGAGTATCTGACAATATCGAAAGACCTTTTTCTATCTAGGTCATATCATCCTGGAAATGCTGCAGGTGTCTAGGCCTTTCCATCTTAGTGATCAGCGTTTGGTGACCTCCTCCTGACACTTTGTTTTGTACAAAGTGAAGGGAGGAAGTACATCATTCATTGGTATCCCTAGCTCAGCCAGCACGCGCTAATTCGTCTGCTTTCTCATTTCCAGAATAGTTTTCATGACCCGTGACTCAACAAACTTTGATGGAATTGTTTATTTCAAGCTCGTTGAGTATATCTTTTTGTTCTCAGAACAGGGGTTGACCTCGTAATGCAACCTTCCAGGGCCTTAATGACAGCCTGACTATCTACATAAATATATATGTCCTATTTACAACCCTCGCTGCCAGGATTGTCCTGACAACTATTGTTCTGATAAGGTAGCGATGCTATTCTTGTCTCTTAGGGCAAGACAAGACGATTCGCAACTTTTAGTAAAACCTCCAAATCCTACAAAGACTCCTACATTTCAAAACCTTTAGAGTATCTGAAAACGTTTAGATACAAAAACTATGTTTTTTTTTTGTTGGGAAAATGACCCTTCAGATTGTATCTGGTAGTCGATCTGAGAGGTCGTTTTTGTATGGTTTGGGAAAATTGAAAGTTTTTTATGTAGAAATGTTCTTTAGTAGCTATCGAGTCAAGAAAACCAAACATTACAAATTTTAGAAAAAGTATCTGTTGCTTGGTTTTTTTGACTCAGAAGGAGCATTTAGAAAACATTTAGAAAACAAATATTGAATTTTGTTTTTATTTTCATTAATAAAAACATGAAATAAATATTTAAAAATCTATTTAATTTTTTTAAATCAACAAAAAAGTCTGTGTTCAACACAACCAATTTCACAAACCAAATCAGTGTTGAATAATTAATTTTCAACTCTGCAAAATAAGATGAAGTTGAAATCAACCCTAATTATTTGGCCTGATAATTATTAACCCAATGTAAATAAACTTTACTAACAGTTAAGTTAATAATGTTACTAACCATACCGCTCATCCCTGATATTTTTTTTTACTTTATTGAAACAACATTTTAAATATATCTGTAAGGTTTTCTTTAATTACGAATATTTTCTTCTACTGAACAATACAAAGCAGAGCCAATGCTTTGTATTGAAAGAAATATCGAGTCCATAGAGCCGCTATTCTTTATATTGCTTCAAACATTGGATACTCAAAACATCGCAAGTCATTGGACATGATGGCTTTGAGTCAATGTACCACTTGTTTACGTTCACTTGTCCAGATACCATACACTCATATAAGAACTTACGGATATCACATCTATAAGTAACCCTAAACTACAAATTAATATAAATTCATCACATCCATACCATGGTATAAATATATAAGGTATGGCTTATGTGTACTGAGGATCGAACTCAGATTAAATACTACTTAGATTACTAATAAGGGGCAACTAAAACAAATGTATTTTTATGGACTTTCTGATTTTTAATATGATTTTTTATTGTTTCTAATATATTAAGCGAAGTGAGAAGTATTAGAGTGGGGCAATTAGTTCTACTGCACCGTTATTTTGTGTGTAAGGTTTCAACATAAAATTGTACTCATAGTGTTTTGAACCTAATTTACCCGAACCCGAATCAAAGCTTTACATCCCAGATATAAATATGTCCAATTTTATAGCTGCAACGGTGATAGAAATCTAGTTCAAATGGCAGAGCAGATTTTAATAGACACCAACAATTATATATAACATTTTTTAATCTAAATTATATTCATATATTTTAAGACATTATTAATTCTAGGAAATAGCTTTAGTTGAAGAAATGACAGTCAAAGAAACCATTTATTATTTCGGAAGAATATATGGAATGAGTGATGACAAAATTAGAGAAAAATATAAGCTTTTGCGAGATTTACTTCAACTACCTCCTGCACAACAACTAGTAAAAAAATGCAGTGGAGGTCAGCAAAGAAGGGTTTCATTTGCTAGTGCTATGATTCATGATCCCGAACTTCTAATTTTGGATGAACCAACAGTGGGCTTAGATCCAATATTAAGAGAGAAGTAATTATTTTGACAATTATAATTTGATAAGATAATGATTTTTTTTAGAATTTGGGACTTTTTAGTAGAGTCTACTAGAAATAGTAAAATGGCTGTGATAATAACAACGCACTACATTGAAGAAGCAAAAAAAGCAAACATAGTAAGTTCCTTTGTTTTCTAATATTTATTTTTTGATAATAGAAATTAACATTTTAGATTGGTTTGATGAGGAATGGAATACTTCTTGCTGAAGATACTCCAGAGAGAATAATGAACAAATTTGAAAGCAACTCAATTGAAGAAGCGTTCTTAATTCTAAGCCAAAAACAAGGCGATGATATAATTACCTCAAATCCAGCCGATTTTAAGAAACATCCTATTATTCCAGCACTACCTGGAGATGTAATTCCATCAATCGAATTCGAAAATAGAAATACGAATATTGAGAAAAATCCGATAAATTATAATTGCAATGATGATGATTTCGACAATAGGAAAAGAGTATTTTTTACAACTAGGGGAAGAATAAAAGCTTTAATGACAAAAAATTTCGTACAATTATTTCGACAACCCTCGTAAGTATTATTTTAACAATTTTTATATATATTTATTATATGTCTAAGCGTATATCTTAAACGATTTTGATATTGTTTGTTTCCGAAAAATGTGAAAAGTTGGCTTTTAGGGTGCAATGTCTACCAAATCTGAAGATAGAACACCCTAATGTATATCTTTGCAATAATATTTAAACTAAATATATATATATATATATTTTTTTTTTTTAGAGGAATAATTTTTATGTTGATGTTTCCACTAATTCAACTTTCCTGCTTTTATCTTGCAATTGGTAAGACTCCAACAAATTTAAGAATTGGAATTGTTAATGAAGAAGTGGATGATATCCATAACTGTTTCAACTCATCAATGAAAACTGTAACTGCTTATAATGAAACATGCGAATTTAATAAAGTATCTTGTCGATATATAAAAGAATTAGGCGATGGTACTGCTCATAGGATATATTTCAAAACAAAAGAGGACGCATTTGATGCTGCTAGGCGGACAGATGTCATTGGTTTTCTTCATTTCTCGCATAATTTCTCAGAGTCATTGCAGGAAAGATTAAACGATGGTCGATTCGCATCAAATGCTGCTTTTGAGTACGGACAGCTAAATGTTCGATTAGATCAAACTGGTACAAACGTTAGAAATGTTAATATTTTCTTTAAAATAAATTGTTATTTTCAGATCAGCAAATTTCATACTTCCTCGAAAGGCGCTTGCGAGAAGCCTTTGAAAATTTTCTGGCTAACCTTTTGGAAGACTGTGGAATACCAAGAGGGATTGCGGGCAGTCCAGTTCATATTATGAAACCTATTTTCGGAACACTCGATTCACAATTTCAGCAATATGTAGCGCCCGGAGTGGTTATGACGTGAGTTTAAGTTTGTTAATGTAGGTATACAACATTTGATTACTGGCTTTCTATAGAATGGTTTTCTTCCTGGCGACATTGATGACTGCAGCCGTTTTCATTTCGGAAAGGACTGACGGTGTTTGGGATAGAACATTAGTAGCAGGCAAGACAAAATAATTTAAATTTCAATACGAATCAATAATTTAATTTAAACTTCAGGAGTATCTGCAAACGAAATGCTTTGGGCCCATTTGCTGTCACAGTTCATTATAATGGCTTTTCAGTCTTTCGAAGTTATAATGTACATTGGCTTAGTATTCAATGTCACTAATCATGGAAATCCTGGTAAGAGTACATATATGCGAAGCTTATTGAGTTACTTAATGTTTTTTTCTTTCAGCTACTTTGATTGGGTTGTTGACCATGACTGCTTTTTGTGGAATGTTGTTCGGACTTTTGATATCCGTATATTGTTCATCTCATACCATGGCTAATTTTGTGGCAACTGGCGCATTCTATCCTATGATTATACTATGTGGTATTTATTATAAAGCTTTCATACTTTAACGAGTTAACTATAATATTGCTTTTAAGGACTATTGTGGCCACTTGAGGGAATGCCGAAACTCCTGCAACATATTGTTATGTTTTTTCCGTTTACAATACCAACGATTTCAGCTAGAAACATATTAGAAAAGGGATGGTCCATAATGGATTTTCAAGTTTATAATGGTTTCATAGTTATGGCTATGTGGATTGTCATATTCTTTACAGCTTGCGTAATTGGATTAAAGAGGGGTTCCTAATTATCTAATCATATTTTGAAAAGGGTTCTTCGGTAATAATTTATTGCGTTTCCAAGGGGTAGTCATTAATATGTATATTGCTTTAAGTTATGATTTTTTTATAAAAAAAGGATTATTATTTTTATTTTGTTTGTTTTATGGTTTTTAACGTTATTTTGTTTAACTTTTAAAATACTTATGTTCTTGCTGGATTTTAACTTAAGAAAACATAAAAAATAATATCTGTATAAAAAGTAAAAAAAAAAACGTAGAGTTGTTGAAACAAACCGAAACAAATACTTAGGAAACCACTTCACTTTTTCCCTTGATTTGATTTCGTTACAATATGCACTGCTTGCTGAATATTTCCTTAGGGACGATTTCTAAAATCGAGTTTTTATTACTTTTTTATCCGTTTTTCCTAAGTAAACGCGTTTGTTTCGCCGTAAGATTTTTGAAAAGTCCATTTGAGGACCTTGTTTCAGTTTTAAAGTACACGACAATATTAAAAACTTTTGATAACTCGAAACACCCTACATCAACCCGACGAATCAATTTCAAAATGTAAGGTGATCAAAGAAGTATTATGAGTTTCCAAAATGACGGATATTTTGCACTTATAAGTTTTATGAGTAATTTAAATAAAACCCTTTTAAGCAACACGTTTTAAATTGAACTAAAAATTTAAAAAATAATTTCAGTAGCTCTAATGAAAATAATTATAATTTTTAGAAAGAAGAACGTGATTAGCAACACAAAATTAGTTCTCCAATAATTTTGCAATGTCATTCCAGCCTATGTATAAAATCAATTACAAGATTTGTTCAGAAAAATCGAAAAATAATCAATTAAGCCCCGTTATATCACCTAGTTCCTGTTGCATTGTCATCTAGTTCTAATCTATGTTACAAATTTAAAGTCTCTAGCTCATCGGGATGTGGATGATTTAAATTTAATGTCAACACCCACCTTTCCAATTTTACTAGATAAAACGAAAGATGATTTCATAGCAATCAAAGTGCCAGTCCACTAAGTTTTTGAACTTATGAACAATAAACGATTTTTTTCGAAAGAAAATATACTTCCAAATTCAAAATTGATGATTGATTGGGAAGACATCTTTAATTTGTCTGTTGGTTGGTGCTTTGACGATGGATGATAGTAAACCCGCGTTTTTTGTGACTGTTTTACAGATAATATTTATCTTATGATTAATAACTTTATCTGTTTGGATAATTCCTTATCTCCATTTTGTTGATTGAAATCATCATCCTTATTGAAGCTTTGTTCTATGTTTCGGAATTTAGATTCCATTGCAGATTTCTGAATTTCTAATTCTGATAATTGATTTTTCAATCGTTGATTCAAATCTTGTTGAGAATGTTGATTTCTTTTTAATGATGCAACATTTCCTTGAGCTGCCTCAAGGCGCTCGGTTGTCAATCTCTTTTCATTCTCTATAACCTGTAATTGTTTTTGCAAGTTTTTCAACATATCGCTATTTGATTGAATAATGTGAGCTTGCTCTGTATGCTCTTTGTTCAACGTTTTTAATTCGGTTCTTAAGTCATGTTCCACTGTCGATGATTTCTGTAGCTTCTCCTTCCAATTGTCAATAGTGGTTTTTAAAGATAAACATCTCTCCTCTAGATTATTTGCTGCTTTTGTTTAGTTCTCGAATCTTTCATTCAATTGCAAAATTTGACCATCTTTTTCTTGATACGCCATTTGCAATCTTTGTAAGTCACCTTCTAAAGAATTTTAATAATTTATCTTATGATTAATAACTTTATCTGGCCAAAAATCTTGAGAGTATTTTTGTTACTTGAAGATAATCTGCGCCAGGAGGACTTAACTTACAGTGTGGTGCACGCTAAATACTAAGAGACTATCACTAAACACTGATCCAAGCTTAAAAAAAGAGACTAATCAAATTATCTAATCAAAGAATTATCCTGATAATAAATCAGATTAACTGAGAAAAGTCGGAAGAACTTTTCTGGGTCTTCGAGCAATGGACTGATGTAGCAACTTTTATACCTTCCATTTCAGGTAGACCACTTATGTACATATTTTAGGTACTGGACCTAATATGCTACCTTGGGGAACTCCTGCTTTTATATCTTTCAGAGACGAATACTAATTGTTTTTTCCCGAACTCTATAAAAACAAATAAGACGTTATAGTAGAAGTTTTAAGACATTTCGTCTGTTTTCTGATAGAACTAAGAGATAAAAACTTCATAGTCTCATCTTTATTTAGGTAGTTGGTTGGTGTGGGTGCTAGCACTCTCGCTTTCCAGTCTGACGATTCGGAGTTCAATCCTCTGTACAATCAGAATTTTTCTTAAGAAATTTTCTTTCGTGTGAGTCGGATATACTACCTGACGCTACCCTCGTCGTTTCGATCTTCATGAAATAAAAGGGTATCTCTAACACACCCGTTAAAATAGCAGACAGCTCATCACAGACTCTATTCAGAGGAAGAGGGAAAACTAACAACACTGATGTATAAGAGCAGCTGGTAAACACATAGGAAACAAACAATCCTTTAACATCACTACTACACCTTGAGTCACCTTTGGCTCGTTGTGTGATTTAGTAGTAATTTCATCTTTAAATAAATGTTTGTGTTTATGTATTTGTTCGGTGATAAGCACTTCATATATTCACGACTTAAGAATGATGTCGTTTGGACTTTGGTCATTGTCGTGTCATGAAAATGAAATTCAGTCACCGCATACTTGGTCCCACGATTGTTATGGAACAAAAATGGTTTTCAGGATCACTGTATGCAGTTATCTGACTATGACCTGTCCAAGACCATTCCCCGATACTTCCCGGTACTTTGTATGTAAGTCATTCCATATTCTCGTAAATAATTCAACCAAATGTAAAAATGACTAGGCACTATAACACAGGACACCCAGCATTGGTGTATTGGTTTTTTACAACAAAGTAACAATAAATATTCAGATATTTTGCAAAATGTGTTTATTAATATTTTTAGGAATGATTGGTGAACTAAAGAACTAAATTCAAAATGCTGTGACACAAACTTAATATGGTTTTTCAAATGTCGGAAGACTCATTGCGGAATCCAATCTAAAAAATATTGCTGATTAAAAATGTACAAAAAAGTTGACATATTTTCACTACCTCTTTGTTTCATTTTCGAGAACAAAAGTATCTAAAGGATCTTCAGACACATGACGCAAGGAATCTCCAAGCGTATTTCTCAGATGCTGCATTTCTCTATTAGCTTTTGAACTTTTTGAAATATATTGTTGTCTGCGTTTATTTTCCTGAGCTAATTGTTCTCTTAGCATTGAAATCTAAAAAATACCTTAACTGTAGACATTTAATAAAATATTCTTTTTTTATGTTACCTGATTTTCCAATCTCAAAACTTGCTGTCTATGCGCTTCTTCTCGGGCATCCAACACTTTTTCAGCATGAAGAGATGCTCTTCTATATTTATTAGAATCACTAGATGAATTTGTTGATTCAAGTAATCGGGATTTTGCTCGAGCTAGTTCGGCTTCCTTTTCAGCGAGCAAGGTTTCCATTCTTCTTACTTTCATTCTAAGATTCCGATTTTCCTCCTCAATGGCGGAATGGTCTAAACCACAACTGATATTAGATTTTAAATAGGATCCTGTACCTAAATTAGAAGAATACTGTCCCTTTTCCGGTTTATCGAAACCATTGCCATTTCCAGAGAATTTACTAACATTAGTTTCTTCCAACAGCTTAACTTTGTCTTTTAAGATCTCCAATTGATTTTTCAATAAACTTCTTTCCCTTTGGATAGTCATCAACTGTTTGGATAATTCCTTATCTCCATTTTGTTGATTGAAATCATCATCCTTATTGAAGTTTTGTTCTATAGTTTGCATGTTTCGGAATTTAGATTCCATTGCAGATTTCTGAATTTCTAATTCTGATAATTGATTTTGCAATCGTTGATTCAAATCTTGTTGAGAATGTTGATTTCTTTTTAATGATGCAACATTTCCTTGAGCTGCCTCAAGGCGCTCGGTTGTCAATCTCTTTTCATTCTCTATAACCTGTAATTGTTTTTGCAAGTTTTTCAACATATCGCTATTTGATTGAATAATGTGAGCTTGCTCTTTATGTTCTTTGTTCAACGATTTTAATTCGGTTCTTAAGTCATGTTCGACTGTCGATGATTTCTGTAGCTTCTCCTTCAAATTGTCAATAGTGGTTTTTAAAGATAAACATCTCTCCTCTAGATTATTTGCTGTTCTTGTTTGGTTCTCGAATCTTTCATTCAATTGCAAAATTTGACCATCTTTTTCTTGATACGCCATTTGCAATCTTTGCAAGTCACCTTCTAAAGAATTTTAATAATTTATCTTATGATTAATAACTTTATCTGGCCAAAAATCTTGAGAGTATTTTTGTTACTTGAAGATAATCTGCGCCAGGAGGACTTAACTTACAGTGTGGTGCACGCTAAATACTAAGAGACTATCACTAAACACTNCAAGTCACCTTCTAAAGCAACCCTTTGCAGATCAAGTTTTGACGCTTTTCCTTCAAGGCGAGCTAGTTCTTCTTGTAATTGCCTTTTTTCATTTTCTAATTTAGCTGTGACGCTTCGTGATTTTTCCAGCCGTTCCTGAAATAACAAAAAACACAATTCGTTATTGATTTGTTATTGAAATGTGTTAAGAATCGATTTCTCGGATGGAAATATGTTCCTATATTCGTTGGACGGGGAATATCGAGAGGATTCTGAAAATAGTTCAGAATCGATTCTTAGAATCTTAGTAGGCCACAAATGTTCAGAAAAAGCCTTATTCTAAATATAACTTACAATATGGGTACAGTAAAGTCTGCAGAAATTTGAGTGATAGAAATTTTTAAAAACAACATTACTAGCAATATTATAAAAAGAATATAAAATATATATAAATTATAAATATCTTTTGAAACAAGTTTTGTAATAAAATTTTAAATAAAACTAAATAAAATTGCTTAAGTAATAGCTTTGAAGTAAACTTTTTACATAAATAGTAAACAAAAACAAACAAAATATGTACAACAAAAAAATAATACATTATTAATAAAATTACACATTATCAGAAACTATTAAAAAATATTTGAACAAATTATCCATGAGATATAAAAGCAACTATTTTTGATTTCTGACTAAAAAACAAAGAACCTTAACTTTAAGTTTCTATCAGTTCTAATCGAAAAGCCTCACGCTCGCTAAGTGCAATGATAAAAATATTTTGTTCTAGTACATAAAAGTATGATATTTACCTCACATAAGGCTTTCTGTTCTATTATGTTATTGATTTCGGAATCTTGGGCATTTACTTTGTCTTGAATTTGTCCTAATTCGTCGCTTTTTTTGTTTAGCGCTTCCCCCAATGCTTTACAAGCATTAATCTTCATATTTAACTTAGCTTCCAAATTACTCTTTTCTTCTTGCAGCGATCGTAAATGTTGTTGAAGTTTTGATACTTTAGAATCACATTTTAACTGTTGCTCAGCTGCATCATGCAATTGTTTTTTAGCGTTGCACAATTGACCCTTAAAATCATCGCGATCACGTTCGATCTGGGCAATTTGGTGCATTAAGCATCTTATACCTTTTTTTATAATTTCTGGATCTATATCAAGTGGTCCTTCCGGACATTGACTGCGATTATCAAATTCACATCCTCTGACTGGACTATATCTTCTAGAAGGGCTCGTTAGTCGATATGATAGGTTTACAGATCCATCAAATTGAATACCTGCAATTCGTTTCAAGGTGTGTGCTATCGAATTTAGCTTATTTTCATTGTCACGTTTTATAGATTCCATGCAATGTAATTGTTCATCTAATACTCTTATTCTACTTTCAGATCCCCCTATTCTAGCTTTTAATTCTTGAATTTGTTGAGTGGCATCTGCTAGACATACTTCTAAATTATGTTTTTGATCTTCTAGTCTTTTTTCCTTATTTCTGTACTCTTCAAGTCTAGTGCATAACTCTTGTTGTTTAGCACGGTAACGATGTTCTTCTTGATTGGTTTGACAACGAATTCTGCCTGATTCTTGTCTAGTGGCACAAAGCATAGCCTCAACATCAGATAGCTGTTTAACAAAATTGATACATACGTTAACAAAATAATTTTAAAAGAATCGAATTGAAAGTACCTGTTTTTTTAGTTGATTTAATTCATTTTGTATTTTGCCATTTTCTTCCATAGTTGCGTTGTATTTAGCCTTTAGATCTTTTCCATCAGCATTTTGTTGGGAATTGTCCAATTGAAGCTTTTGAAGTTGACCTTTAATTTCGGAAAGCTCTTTATCTTTCGATATAATTTTTGTTTCCGTTTCTCTCAAAATTGTAGAAAGTCTTGTTTTTTCATTCTCCAGACCATTCTTGATTTCTTCTAAGGATGCATTTTTTTGAGATGCCTCATCAATACTTCTACCAAGCTCTCGTTTGGCAAGTTCAATACGTTTAACATGATCTCTAAGTTCTTTGTTGGAGTTCGCATATTTATCTTTTTCTATATTGCAATCGGCGTAGCTTCGTTTCAAGTCAAGAAGCTCTTTCCGTATTCCATCAATTATATTCTCATTATCTTTGTTCTTCTGTAAAGTTTCCTGAAGATGGGAGTTTAAGCTTTCCACTTTATCCTCCTTCAATCGTAATTCCATCTTTAACTCATCTCTATATTTTATCAAATTTTCTCTTTCTTCTATTATAGTTTTAAAAGCTAAATTTTTTTTATTGATATCCTCTTCCAACTTCGCCCTTAAAATATATAGTTTTTAGTGCATATTTAGTTTAAAAGTAAATAAAATTATAAGTGTCCGATAAATTCGATATACATATTATTGAAAGCGATATTATTCTGGATATGAAATGGAAAGGGATCAACCTAAACGTAGATAAGAGGAATGTTATAAATTATTTAACATTCCTTCGTAAAACTTGGAGCAAATAAAAAAATCTTAAATATCAAGTATTCAGCATAAGAGAGAATGAGGCTCAACATGAATGCAGAATATACCCATATATTAGAAGACAGACGTTTGCATTATTGGGTCTTATAAGATTATCTGTTAATTTATGTTTACTAAGCATTTTGAATCTCTATAACTAATGTCTTGCAAGACGTTTCTAAGAGTTATGTTTATAAATCAACTTGAAATTTTCAAAGACGTCTTCTAAACCATTATCAAGCATTTATAAAACCTCTTTAAGATAATTATCCTAAACAATTTAAAAATTAGTTTGAAGACCTTTTCTAGATGGTTTCTAAACTGAGGTCCCATTTTTCCGCCTGGGTAGAATCCATTAGTAAAACCACAATTTACATAATCAGAAACATTGTTAAACATAACTTCCAGTCAGATCAATATTTACTGTTCCTTAACATCTAAATTGACATTTGATAAATCTTTCATAAAATCAATTTAACAGGATTAATTAAAGTAATTTGATTAATATTGTTTGTTTAAAATTAAGAAAGGTCACAAGAGTGATTTCAAGAACTATCGAGACATTAGCCTGCTCAACGTTGCCTACAAGATCGTAGCTCTCATTATTGCTGAACGCCTGAAACCACACGTCGGTCCATATCAATGTGGTTTCATGTCTGGATAGTCGACCACCGATCAACTTTTCACACTCAGACAGATTTTAGAAAAGACACATGAATTCCAAGTAGTTACACACCACATATTCATAGACTTTCAACAAGCATACGACAATCCAATAAGAGATGAGCTATTCCACTCAATGAACCATTTTGGCATCCCAAGCAAGTTCATCAAACTATGCCAAATGACACTGCGGAACACATGAAGTTGTGTCAAAGCTGCTGGAGAAACCTCAACCAAGTTCCAAACTGAAAGGGGTTTTCGACAATTAGACGCACTGTCGTGCAGCTATTTCAACATCCTGCTAGAGATGATTATGGTCGCATCTAACATCGAAACCTCCACAGTAAAATACAACAAATATAGCCAAATTCTTGATTCCAAATGATTTGGACGTAATAGGGAGAAAAACATCAGACGTCAAAGACATATTCCTTGCACTTGAGACGGAAGCGAATTCAGTAGGTCTACGAGTCAATGGAGGAATAACCAAATATATGGTCTCAAGTCGTAAAGAAATAATTCACAACGAAAATGGGGGTGACCGTCAACATTGGTAGTTACGACCTGGAAGTTTTCATCTATTTGAGCTACGAGCTGACATCCGATAACCATATCGGTGTGGAAGTAAAGCGAAGGAGGACAGATGCCAGTTCAGTTTGAATAGGCTATTTCGACTGACTCAGCTGTCCAGCTTGCCAGTACTTCTGTATATTACATAATGCTGGAACCTAACATCGGAAGACGATGTATTTGAGAGAAAAGTCCTACGAATTATCTTGGGTGCCTTAAGCGTGGACGGTGAATGGAGGATACGGCACAACCGCGAGTTATACCAGCTTTATTACCATCCGAATGTAGTAGAGAAGATATGAACGGGGAGTCTTTGGTGCGCAGGACATGTAGCAAGGATGGACGACAATGCTTTAGCCAAAGGAGTATTCTCAATGCAACCAGATAGTATACGTAAAAATACCGAATAGATTAAAAGCTATAGTTAGCTGAAAACAAATTTACCTAATTTCATCGTTCTTGATTCGAGTTGATGCCATTTCATCTTTCAAATGATTTATAATATTCCTATGTTTTTCTTCCTTAAGATTAAATTCTCTTTTTAATTTCTCAAAAGATTCTTGATCCTGTTTTAGTTGTCTTGTTAGACAATCCATTTTTTCTAGAACAGCTTGTTTGTCTCGGTGTGCCATTAATAAAGACTGTTGTTTCTCGTTTTCAGTTCTTATAAGGTTCTCTTCGTGTTGCTGATTAGCAAGGTCCATTTGATTTTGAATTCTTTCGATTTCTTCTTGCAGTTTCTCAATTTCCTCATCTTTTGTATTTTGTAGAGTTTGTAGGGCTTGGTGCATACGCTTTTCTAGAAACATTTTAAGCTCTTCTTTTTCACCATTCACCTTACGAATATTAGCTTGAGTTGAATTTTTTAATTGCGATATGGTTTCATTGAATTTTTCTTCCTGGGCTTGAGCTGATTTCACAAATTCAGCTTTCATTTCGGTAGATTTATTATTTAGATTAGCTAAGTCTTTAGTCAACCGTGTAATTTGATTTTTCAACGACTCCTTCGATAATATTAATTCTTGGCGCTCCTTATCTAATTTGCTCCACTTTTCTTCAATATTTTCTAAGCTTGAATTAGTGTCGAATAAGACTGCTTCCAATGACTCTTTTTCAGTCCTTAGTGCTGCTAAGTTTTCTTGAAGTCGTTGAATTTCTTTATCATGAGCATCAAGTAGACATTGTTTTTCCTCGCTTTCTTTGTAGAGGTCCTCTAAATTCTTATTTAAACGGTTATTGGTTTCATTTGATTGATCTAAGCGTTGTCTTAAACGGAGGCTTTCTTCATTCAACATTTCCTGCTTTCTCGAGACTATGGTGAGCTGGTCATGGAAATTATCTCGATCTCTTGTAACGCAAGTAAGATCTTGTTTTAACTTCTCTGATTCCGATTCCAATACCTTGATTTTCTCATTTATTACCAATCTTTCATTTTCATAGTCCGTACCCAAACTTTGCAAAGTATGTAGCTCTTTTTTAAGTAAATGAATTTCATGTTTTTGTTGAGCACAAATTGTAGTCAATGTATTTCTGTCCTCATCGCATTTTGACAGTTTATCATGAACATTTTTTATTTCATTACTTGCATTAGAATTATTGCAAGATAAGTTATCAACATGGGATTGCAAATTAGTTCGCTCTTTTTCAAGTTTCTCAAGATTTGATTCCAAATCTGATTTGCTTTTTTCTAAGGCTTCTATAACATTTTCTAATTCAATTCTTTGCTGATCCAATAAATCATTTGTTAAGCAAATTTTGTTCAATTCTTCCCTCAATGTGATCGTTTCTTCTCGTAATTTGCTTCCTCGGTCTTCCTCAGCTCTTTAAACAAAAAAGAAAACAATTATTTAGTGCTGAGCTCATAACTATTTAAAAAAAAAATATTAATCAGAAAAAATACAAATTTAAGTAAAATATGTAATACCTCAAATTCAAATTTAAAATATCCTTGTCTTCTAACAAATTTTGCATTTCTAATTCGATGGATTTTTTATCTTCTTCTAACAAATCAATGGTTTTTCTCAGTTTTGCATTAGCATTTTGAAGCTTTTCGAAGTCTGATGAAAGGTTATCAAACTAAAAAGAATTGTATTATTACTAAAAATGTATAACAATTAAGTTTATCTTACTGCACTACTCAAATCTGCAAACGCCTTATCGCTTTTATGTTTTTCGTCACGTGTTTTTTCTAATATTTTCAGTAAATATTCTCGCTCCTTAGACAATTCTACTAGTTGGGAATTGCAGGAATCTAGTTTTTCAATTAGTTTTTGAACTTGAGTGGTTAATAAAGCCTTACAATCTTCTGAATTTTTCAATTGTTTCTTTGAATTGTTCAGGCAATCGTTAATACTATTAAATTTAACTTGAAAATCATGTAGCATCAATTGGTATTTTTGAAGAGTGGCTTGAACAGCTGATATCGTGCCCTCTGCAAAAGCTTGCCTGTTTCGAGATGAGGATCTTCTACGTGGTGACTTTGAACGGCTTAGAGACCTTTGTGATAGATGACTATTTTGTAAAACATCATTATTAATGCCATCCTTTGTAGAAACCTCAGCATCAAGCACAATAGCGTGCGCTATATCTTTCATAGCATTATTCAAAAGTTCTAACTCCTCGCTTAAGCTATTGGTATGAATAGCTTGATTTTCTGCAGAACTACATCGATCTTCCAATAACTTTACTTGGGATGTTAATTCTTGTAATCGAATATCTCTTTTATGGATTTCATTAGTTGCTTTGTCGAATTTATTGTTTAGATTTTCTATATTTTTTCTCAAATTTGCCAATTCTTTTTCTTGCTCAGTAATAATATCTTTTTTTTGTTTCAGTTGCACTTTGTTATTAAACAAAACATTATTTGTTGCTGTAGCAATATCTCTGTTGGCATTATCAACTTCGAATTTCGCATTGTTAAGTTCAACTTTTAAAGCTATTGTCATTTCTTCGTAAGCTCGCTTAACTGTTTTTACTTCTCTCCATATTTCTAGCAAACGATCATGCTCATTATTACAGAAATCGTTGAATGCCTAAGATGGATTACATTATTATTAATATTTCTACTATTATTAATATTTCAATGTTTAGGATTTTTTTAAAGAAGCAAAGTTTTTTATTCGTCTTACTGCTATAAACCTTTTGAAACGTAGATTTGGAAGGATAAACCATGTCCAAGCTGGACATGTGATACCTCACATTAAAGGCCTAACTTACTACCACAAACCACTAATAGCAGAAATTAAATTTGTCAACACCAAGTGGTTCTAGAACTTGAAGTTGGGAAGCTTTCCAAGGAACCTGTCCACTATATACCTTACAACCATATTATCTCGAGTCTAAAACTTATTAAGAAATCTTTTAAAATTGGAATTCAATATTTGAAAGTCTTGATTTTCTTAAAATGAATTATACTGATTCCTGACTAATTTTCAGAATATATATTTTTCAATGTTTTTTCTAGAAAAACAGCAGGATCTTAAATATATTTTTTTTAATTTTTAGAGTTGTTTTAATGTATGTGTATTCTTGAACATTGCAGAATACGCCAAAATGAAGCCATTATTAACAAACATTTATTATTGCTTCACACATCGTTTCCTTAGGTGTACCCATACTTTTAGTAGGTGCGGTGTTTTAATTTTCCCTCTTATATTCCGTAGAAATCGTATGTTTTATCTATTCTTAATGGCAGAACCAATTATCGTATGAACGTAAGTTTATTAGCATGCGTAGACTTGCGCATTTTAATATTAAAAAAAAGTCTTGTTTCTATGTTTTTTTTCTATTAATTTTCATGCTACATACATGATTGCTTACATACTGATGCTATGTTTTTCATAGTAAATGATGGTGAATTGCGAAATATGAATTGATTATCGAACTCAGAATCTTTAGATTGGAAGGTGAAAGTGATAGCACATAATCATCAAACTTACTGATACTATAACAAGCAACACGTTTTTTTTTTCTCTAAAAATTATAATTACTTTAATAAGAATTTCAAAATTTGTTGTTTCTTTTTGGTATGACATTGAAAAAAAAATTAAATTTTTATTTTTAGATTTACGGTAATTGAAAAAAATAATGCATTTCATAAGAGAGAGCAAGACAAATTCTTTTTTTTTTTTTTACAAAGAACATTTCAAAATTGAAGCAAAAAATGTTTACTGCTAAACTTCAAATTCAAAAGCTATCCAAGAACAAATCTTATCAGAACATATACTAAAGATATGCTTAAAAAGCTTCTCAAGCTAGCAAAATTTAAACAAACAACAACTGAATATACAGTAAACTTGTTTAAAGTCTTCAAGCGAAAATGTAACGCTGAATATATCAATTTTATATTTGTACTCTGAATCCGCCTTGAATACTAAACAGAATCTAAGCATTACTAAAACATAAAATTACCAAAAAATTAAACAATTGTTTATTTAGCCACATTATGCATAGAAGAGTTTGCTGAAACCTATTATTACTGTTTTCTATGCAGAGGGCTTGAAATTTCATCTATTTTAGTAAATGTTCACTAAATGCGAACTAAAATTTATTTTGTAGAATATTTAAAATAAAATTCTAACTTCACCTGTTCTTCCTCTTTAAACTCATCTTCTTTCAAAACCAATTCGTCTCTCAATATCTCCCAGTCGTTTGTTAGCTTTTGCAAATCATTCGTTAAAGCTTCATTAGTTTTGTTCGATTCTTCAAGCTGCTGTCTAAAAATTGAGTTTTGTTTAAGCAATTGTTCACGTTGTTTTTCTATTTCTTCGCAAATTTCGGAGTGCTGAGAACAATTCGGTTGGGTCGATGCTTCCAAAGCTTGGACACATGGTAAGCTTGGTGGCGAGTGATGGTGGTTGGCAACAGATGTTAAGTGTGGCAGAGAACACTATTAATAATAAAATATTTTTTAAAGGAAATTTAATAATTATTAATGGTTTCTTACCAAATCAACAGATGACACTGAATTACATAATGGATCAATTGAATTATTTGCAAGATATTTAGTGCTAATAGGTGGGTTTGTAAGAGATATTTTCGGAAATTCATGCATCTTATCTTCCAAGTCTGCGCATCGCTGTTTATATTGGACAACTTTAGACTGTAATCTACTAACCAAGTTAGCTTGGTTCTGCTGTGCCTGTTTGTAAGTATCAATGCGTCTTCGATAGCTGTTAGATTCATCTTGGAGACGCTGTCGTAGCTCAAAGTTTTGTCTAATCAATCCGGCATTTTCTGAAGGTGTTGGACTACTCATTTTGTTCTGTTTCAATCCTGATTTGATGTTGTTAAGAGATGGTGTTTTCTTTTTAGCTATGTCGGTGAGGTTAGGGCGCTTTGTTGAGTATTTATTTTTAGTAGATAAGTCTTTATATGTTCTCTGTAAAAAATGCCTGTTTTTATAGATGTTTATAAAATTAAACACCAAACAATTTGGCACTAGAAAAATACCCAAAAAAGTCTACCTACCCCACTCTCCACTATACGTTCTATAAAACTACAAAACACAATAAAATTCACTTTAAATGTCCAAAAATAACAAAATATGTATAAAAATTATAAAAGCACCAAGTTATGAGAGGGTGGGTTTGAGAGATAGCGATATTTTACAAGAAAAAACCCTGTTCTCGGACGCTATATATAGTCTCAATCTGTTTAATCACTAAACACTTACAATCTGGACAGTCAATAAATGAATAGTTTTTAACATTTTTGTTTAATTTTTAATACATATACGATTCTTATGATTATTAATATTTAAAAATATCAATTTCTTCTCAAAAACCCACCCCAAGAAACTTTTCAACACTCTTTATCAATATTCGATCGTATTTATGACAATACAAAGATGTAGTTAGATGTATAAACAATAAAATCAACTACCTACACCGAACCCTTCACTTTGTGCTAAAAATCCGCACTTTTTTGTATATATTTTTAACCACATTAAATGGTTAAATTAAAAAAAATACATTTTTTAACAATTTAAATTCAATAAAAAATCGAAAAATATCAGAACTTAGTGTTAATTTTTAGCCAAAAATTCTAAATATCGACAAAAATTGGTGTTTTACACATTTTAAAAATGATAACAATTTACACTTTAGTTAAAAAAGTTGAAAAAGCATCTAAGGAGAAGATAAGCTCGAGGTCAACGCAAGTGCTCCATTTGAGAAAATGTCAAAGCAAATCGGACAGCACACACAAAATAAAACGCCTCTAGAATTCAAAGAAAAAGATAATCAAACTAAAAAATATTGCGTTGAAAAAGTACCTCAAAAATCGTATTTGAAACATGTATTTCAATTTCAGTGACATGAAATTGAACAATAAAGAGCGCCGCTTGAAATAAAGAAGCACATATTTGGTTCTTCAAAACTATTGAGAAACTGGTGTTGAAAAAGAGAGAGCGGATTTGATTTATCAAAAAACAATTGAAAATGAATACTTGAAATAGAGAGAATGTGATTGGTTCATCAAAAATCGATTGAGGAGTACTTGGAATAGAGAGATTCAGTGGATTCTAGCAGAAAGTGTGTGTGAGCCCTTCACTTCAGAAGAGGTAACATTTCGAAAACAATGTTTTTTATTGATATATGTATATATTTTTGTCATCGGCGGACTTTTATTTTGGCTTTTAGTTCAGAAAGTATTGCAACTAGAGATTTGAAATGTCCACTGCCAAAGCAGAAATCTTATCAGAACATTTAATAGTATGCTTAAAAATTTAACAAAATTTAAACAACTGTAGAATACATATAGTAAACCGTCAAAATTGTAAAGCTCAATATATCAAAATATAATCAAAGAAAAAAATTTAAATAAAATAAATGTTCAATCAAATCTTGTCAGCTAATTAAATCTATAGTTATTTATAAAGTGTTTCCTAAATACCGAATTCCTGAATTCGAAGCTCTCCGTCTGTTTCAAATTCGAAGTTATAAGAATCCTAACCAATTCCAAAGTTAAATATCGATATAGGGATTTTCTTATTAAAAGAAGATATTTAAAATGATCTACCTTGTACCTTTGAAATGATGTGCTCCCCTTTAAACTAGTGGGTGCCGTCCATGACCACATCATATAGCTTTTTTTGCGATAGCAACAGATTTAATTGTCACGAGACTGTTTTATAATATTCAAATTAAACATTTTAAAATTGCTTTTGATCTACTTCATAATATATTATTTAATAAAATATTAAATTAATAACTTTTCCAAAATTAGATTTTTCTATATTCAAAATAAAATTTAAAAACTCCAACTAGCCCATTTCACAAGCAAAAAGTTCAACAAAAAAATAAAACATTTTTTTCCAAAACCTCATATCTTGAAAACGACTTCAATATTTGTGGAAAACTATTCACTTTATCCTCGACCTTTAAATCGACACCAAAATTAGTCTAATTAGTAACAAAAAGTTTTACAGAGACAAACAGATATTTTCGAAACCTCAAATCTCGAAAGCGGTTTCAACATTTTTCGAAAACTATGTTTTACATTGATTTTATGTTTTTATCAGTTGTCAGCAACTTGAACTTTGACACAAACATTTTTGCCTTTATCTTCGACATGAAACATATGAGGAATTAGAAATTAAATCAAATGTAGAGGCGAAATTTGCTATTTTAAAAAATAAAATCTATTTTAAACTCATTTTGTGGAAGCATCGAATTTTACCTAAAATCCAATCTGAGTTTGCTCCGCTTTCTTTTCTAGCGTAACTTCATATCTTTAATTCGGGATTGTTGTCTTTTAAAAACGATCCTATTTATTAAAAAAATAAAGAACTTCCTAAATATTTAGAACTTGTATTTTTTCCAATATTTTATTGTTTTCTTACCAGTTTAATGGAAACTTAAAATGGAAGGTTCCTGCATTCAAGTTCTAACGCCGCCTAGTATAAACAAATGTTATGGTTTGAGGTTAGAGCAAGCTTTGCAGAAATCTGATATCTTATGACAGATTTCTGCAATTTTTTTGCTTTCAATTTGGATTTGCTTGATTTTCCGGTTTCCTGCTAAGAAAGCATATGATTTTCTGAAAACTTTTCGAAAACCTGAAAATGCTTTCAGATTCTCCGAAAATAAATATAAAAAAAAAAGACAAAAATGTGAAGGAACAAACAACTTATGCTTTGAATTAGGGTCGACTTTGCATGCCTGCAGCCAAAGCGACCACTGAATTATAGTGAACTGAGTAGAACATCATTTTATCCGCTGACATTTTGGATGAAAAAAATATTTATTGGTATTTATTTTCAGAATAACAGCAAAAGATGTTCATGTTTTCAGCATTTTTTCTGATTATTGGTATATTTTGTTCTGAAATTCTGGAAATTCTACTTTTCAGAATTTCTGGATTTCGTTTGCAGGAAAACTTGTTATCTTTCCTTTGGGTGAATAACATGTCCAGATCGCTTACCTTCTCTTCAGTTGCAAAAAGCTTTACTGCAGATGGAGGGTCATTTTGGCTTAATTCATTGAAGTACCAAAAAATGCATGTAAGTACCTTACATACAACACCAATTAAAATTAGTTTCCTATACTTTTTCAATACATTTGTAGCATGAGAACGGGGGTTGGATTA
>JXPG01015086.1:0-10255 GCA_001015175.1 Megaselia abdita
GTTCCTAATATATTATTCGAAGTGAGGGTGGTGCCAGAGACTGTGATTTGAGTAATTCTTTAATTAATTTAAAACAAAAAAAACCCTAGTGCTACGGAACGTAGTTCTACTGCACCGCTTCATTTAACAGTGTTTTAAATATACTATACCCACAATAGGGAACTCATTTAAAAGTGCATATCCTAGTTCGGGTATAATATAGGGGGTTTTTTTTCGCGATTCTTTAACTTTTCTAATCAGACTACAGATCAAAAATTCCCGATAAAGATTCATGAGATTCGGTTTTTGTAATATTATTATAGCTAATAGATAATTTTCAAAATAAATCAAACGTTAAAATCGAGTCAAATATTTAGGAAATTTATTTTATTCCTGCCAAAAAAAGGAATTTATTATTTTTTTAAGAGTATTATATTGTAATAATTTTTGTTTAATATTAATACTTTACTAAAAAGTTAAATTTAACTAAAAAATAACGAAAATTCAGAAGGACAATAAAAACCAACAATTTGAAATATTGAACAAATATTTTATGAAAAGAGCTTGAAAATGAAATTTGAAAAGTTTAGAACAATTGCATGAAATAGTTTTTCGAAAGAAGGATGGTGTCAGAGGCTGTGAGTGAGGTAATTTTAGAATTAACTAACATATTTTTTTAATGACCGCTGAAGAAAAATTAGAGCATTAGACAGGCAAGGCTGTAGAGGTTTTCTAACGAACAACGAACACACAGGTCAAACCGCTTGTTCCTAAATTATAATTTATAAAAATGTATGTATCTAAACAATTTTTTAATTGTTAAGAAGTTTAAAAATGTTTCAAAGGATATACCCATAGTCTTTATGATTTCTCGATCTAATTAAAATACATCAATCTCTAGAGTGAACTTGTGGAATGCGTTTTATTTTGAAATGAAAATTCTTGAAATCGCCATTATAAGTAAAATGTAATTGCAATCGTGTCAATAATTAATATTATTGGATGTCTGGAAAGAAAGCGTGGGATTCAAAATAAAAGCGATAGAAACTGGAATGTTTCACCTTTCGATAGCGGCACAATAACTGATGAATTCTTAGAGGAAATTGTGTTCAAATAGAACAATCGTGTTCAAAAAGTAATACTAGCTAGTCTTTCAATCAGAAGTCCTTCTCAAAAAGAAAATGTCAAGGGCACGTATCGTGTCTAGCAGTCAAGTGTGGGTCGCAGATGCTCTATCAACTAGACTACCTTACATTCATTGCAGCTAAGAAGCATTATGAGGTTTTAATGAATGATGAATGATCTCAAACGGAAGTGAAGAAATCTGGCACATCGTTTCAAAATCTATGTTCAATTACAAAATTTCAACACTATTTACTATGTTAAAACCAAAGACTAATCCCAAGGTTGCATACAAAAACCTTATCAAATATATACAAACATTTCTTCCAAAATCTTTAGTTTTCTAGAAAAAACTTTCTCTATAAAATTCAAAATTCTTGCTTTTTACTTTAGTAGAACAATTATAGACGGAAATGTCTAACTTAAGAGTTTTACATAAAATGTTTTCGTTGAGAAAATTTCAATAAATTTTAATAACCTCTGTAAACAAAAAAAATATTTTGTTGAATTTGTTTAACGCCAATGTTAGCTATTAATTTAAAGCTCTTATTTTAATATAATCAGTAATATGTTTGAAATATCCTAATTTTTGACAGACCGCTTACAAATAAAAAAAAGGTATCCGAAAATTGGATATGTCCTGCTAGTTTGTCGAAAGTAATTTTAAAAACTATTTCGATAACTATTTGTCTAAACTTTTAAAATTTCATTTTCAAGCTCTTTTCATAAAATATTTGTTCAATATTTATAATTGCTGGTTTTTATTGTCCTTCTGAATTTTGGTTATTTTTTAGTTAAATTTAACTTTTTAGTAAAGTATTAATATTAAACAAAAATTATTACAATGCAATACTCTTAAAAAAAATAATAAATTTCTTTTTTTGGCAGGAATAAAATAAATTTCCTAAATATTTGACTCGATTTTAACGTTTGATATGGCGTCGGATTCGTATTCAGTCAAAAAACGTTTGTGAGGAATCAAATTGTTGCTAATTCCACAATATTGTAGTCGATGTTCACACTTAATATTTAAATAATATAAAATCTTGTTCGAAAATAAATTTTAGACAATTTTACAATAATTTATTTGTAATACTTTCAACATTTAAAAACAAAACAAAAAAAATTAATTAATAGAATTTTAACGATTTTGTTTAACAATGAGTTTACTGAGCTTAAAGTTATTTTCAATTTTAATTAATTATATTGTTGAATATTTGGATTCTGTAACGAATATCACTTCCAATTTATTTTGAAAATTATTTATTAGCTATAATAATATTACAAAAACCGAATCTTATGAATCTTTATCGGGAATTTTTAATCTGTAGTCTGATTAGAAAAGTTAAAGAATCGCGAAAAAAACCCATAGGATATGCACTTTTAAATGAGTTCAATATTGTGGGTATAGTATATTTAGGACAATGTTAAAAAACACAAGTTAAAAAATACCCTACGCAAAGAAACATTATTTAGTAAAGTAATAAATGTTATCTTATTGATTATTTATTTGTTTTCTAATTCATGATCTTAGAGTAATTTGTTTATTTTTAAAAACTTTCAAAAATGTATATTTAAATTGCTTTTCTAAAAATAGGTAAACTCGTATCTTAATTTTTTCCTTAATTTATAAAATTTCATTCTACTTAAGTTATATTTTCTTTCTCTTTAAATTAAATAAATAAAAAAATTAAGAGTTTTGTTTTGGTTCGTCAAATGGAATGTCCAGTTTATTTGTTAGATGTTTTTTACACCGTTTTCCCTCCAAAAATGTATTCGACTAATTGAGGCTTGAAAAAGAAATTAAATAAATTTCGAAACGTCGCTGAAAATTACAACGAATTGTTTTTTCATTTGAGGGTGTCTGACTAGCCAGTAAAATATTATTTAAAAATAAAAAAATTACATCAAATTTAAAACTAAATTATTATCACTATTATTTAACAAAAAAAATCAAGCAATCTGCTTTTTAATTTTTGAGCATACCTTTTTCAAAGAAGTTCTATTAAAACCATTCTAATATAAAATGTTGACAGTTTGTTTTCTAAATTCAAAATCCAAAAATACAATTTTTTTAATTTATTTTAGGTTGCATAATTCCCAAATTTTCAAAACTTATTGAAAAACTCAGTTATAAAGTAAAAACTTCAAATTGTTAAAGATTTAAAAAATTCCCCAAGCAGAAACCTTAACAGAACATTTGCTAAATGCATGCTTAAAAAGCCCTTAAAGAAATAACAATTGAGTACATAGTAAACAGTGTTTTAACCCTTTAAGATAAAATGTTAAGCTTATGTTGGTACTCCGAATCTGACTACTAAGCATAATTTAAACCAAACTTAAACAAATGTTTATTTTATTTATACACATTAAGCATTGAAGAGTTCTTTGAAAAAACACAGATTCTAGAAAATATTTACCCTATTTAGAAAGATTTAACTCAGCTTTATAGCTTAATATTATCGAGATTCCCTGAATTTGTCATAGGTGTAGAAAAATTTAAAGTATCTTATCCTACTGATTAAAATCTTTTTAAATGTTTTTTTTAACAAAAAGAGCCTTTTTGAACCTTTTGATAAGTCCACTCAAATTCAGCAATGAATACATTTCGAGCGAACCTGGAGTAAAGAAATATCCACTTTCGTTCTTGGATAAAAATAAAAGCCATAGCAAATGGTTTTCTTTTTCATTTCTAATTTTTTATAACAATTTAGTATATAAAAAAAACAATGCAACAACAACAAACATCCACACGACTTTTAAGACTTTTTATATCTAGAATATCTGGGATATGAACATCTTCAATTTAGTTCATAGGGATATGGATTCTCTTTTCTGCCCCAAAGGCCATAAAAGAAAGTATTATATTTTTTATGATTATTAAAATTTTATTTATAATTATTGTTATTATTATTATTATTATTTTCAAAAAATTCAATTAAAAAAAAAAAATTATATATACAGAAGAGAAAGCCTCTTTCAGGGTGCTCAGCTATATTTTTAAATTCCTAAGTAGGAATTTTGAAATGAAAAAAAAAAACACTTTTCCTTTAAAGATTAGAAAAATATTTAGA
This sequence comes from Megaselia abdita, assembly GCA_001015175.1. Classification (NCBI taxonomy): domain Eukaryota; kingdom Metazoa; phylum Arthropoda; class Insecta; order Diptera; family Phoridae; genus Megaselia; species Megaselia abdita. Next base: position 4,176 of record JXPG01015086.1, read on the forward strand.
AAGCTGTGTATTAAATATCGTGCCAGATTTAATAAAAATAATATTTCCAAAGGATTTTGTAAATTATTACCGGGATGTTATGTGGTACTTTTTTATGCTTTTATTCGTAAATTTAAATGAAAATTTGAGAACATCTGAAAACAAAATTTAAAAAATATATGTTGCTTTTTCGTGTTATAAATTAAACTTCTTAACAAATTAAATTAAAGAAAAAACATTATAATGGGAACAAATGTTGACAAAGGAGATTTTCTTTTCATTTTATTTTGAATTTAAGACATATTTTACTTTTTCGCGGATATGACGTTACGTTTGAAAATGTTTACATCAAATAGCAAAAAACACAACATTTTGATGTGACTTTGATTAAAATCTCAAAATATATTTTGTATTTTTTAGGTTTAAAAATACGTATTTAGTATTTATTTGATCTTAAAAGCATTTTTCTCTATTATTCTGTAAGATATTTGTTTTTAATTTTTAAATTGTAACAAAAACGTTGTTTTGAAGATAAAAGTGATTTCTCGCAGATTCGGCTTTGAAAAACTATTTAAAGTAACAAAAATGAGATACAACATTTCTCTAAAAAATTATTTGATTTTCGATTTAAAAAAGAAAATATTTTTTTTTACAAACAATTTTTTAACTTTTGAAATGGTGTTCTAATTTTAGCAATTTTATTAAAAACGAACAACAATTAAATGTTGAAATACGAAACCATTTTGTTATTTAAAAGTAGGCATTTGCTACAGAGTCAGCGAAAGAAATTTAAAGTGTTTTACACTTAGAAACAACATTTGAATCAAAATCAAACTTTTAAGCCAGTTTAAGTAATCATTTCTACCTTTAATTACAAAATCTAGTGTTGATAAATGAATCTTAAAAAGACTTGCTGTCTTGTAAAGGATTTCAATCGGTGCAAAATATAACAAAAATGTTATATCAGCAGCCAAATATAGTCTTCACTACGTTGCTACCCAGAAAAGGATTTTTTTTATGAAATGTAAGGTATTCGATTTATCTTTTTATTTCATCAACATCGAAACGACGAAGAACTCGTCGGAAAGCTAGCTCCTACACCAACCAATGAGCAAAATACAATGTTAAAAAAAAAGTGTTCAAATACAAAAATATCGTCTTAGAATTTAAATCCCACTAACACTAAGATAAAAGTATGTTAAACCAATATTAAATTCTCTTAAGTTACAAAATATATATTTAGTATTTTTCGGGGTAAAAAATATGTATTTAGTATTTATTGTGGTAGAAAATACGTAGTTAGTATTTTTTGAGGTAGAAAATATGTATTTAGTATTTTTTGAATCAAAGCGTTATTGATTTTTTTTAAGTTTTCAACAAGTAATACAGGGGCATTTTACCGGTGAATTACTCGCTTATTACTACTTTGTTTTAATGGATCAAAAATATTCTTGAGTTCACATTTGAATTTCAGATTAAATACAAAAAAAAAGTCAAGAAATACACAGTGAAAAAAATAGACAATTTTTCGTCTATAATTTTAATAATAATAATCTAATTAAAGAAGAATATAAAATAAAAATAGGGAGCGTTTCGCTGAAAACTAAAGATTTTGCAACAAATTGAGGGATTTCGTAAATAGTTTTGGGATCTAGTAATTTTTCAAGGATTTCTCGAAATGATCTGAAAGATTTCCTTCTTAAAAATCCCAGTGGTTCGCTCCTCGAGCTAGATCCATCAAAGTTTCAACTAGTTTATTTGCCATTTGAAGTTCTTTCTTTAGCTCAGATACTTTTGACTCTGTAATTTGTATTTCATTCACACTCTTTCTATATTCACTATCAATATTTTGTTAGGCTCTTTTTATTTCTTACATTATAATTGGCTTTCTTTGAATTGTTTGTAAGAATTTTTAAAATACGTGAGAAGATCTTTTTTAAAAGATAATAAAGTTGGGAATGTAGGAATTTTCCATGATTTTTGGAAAATGTGTGAGCACCCTGGTATCTTTACCAAAAACATTAATTGATTATATGAAGAGAATGAAAGCTTTTTGTTTTATATATTTTTAAAAAGAAATAAGAAACTCATCCATATTCTCTTTATTCAACAATTACAAACAAAAACATCGAAAAACATAATTCCAAAGATTTAAATTAAACGCAATCTTGAATGCTTTTTATTGTCTACAAAATTTTGGAAATTATTCTGAATTATTTTGTTTATATTTTATTATGATTAAGGCGATTTTGAATAATTTTGGCCATATTAAATAATTAATAGATTAAAAGGCGAATTCATCCATTAATTTTTTAATCATGTAGGGATTTTATGATTACAGTCTTTATGAAATCAGCATATTCCATCATCAATTACTCAACTAAATATCCCAAATATTTGGTTTTGTAAGTACTTAGAATAATCGCATGAGTCTGGGTCGATTATTCACTAAGCTTTCGTATGCCTAGTTATGTTCAAATGTATAGGTCCGAGGCCTAAACAAAGCGTAGCGTAACACGAAGGCAGAGGCTCATACTATTACGGTCAGATATCTTACATATCAAGCTTCTCAAGTTTATACCCAAAATCACCAAGAAATAAAAATAAAATATTAATAAAAATAGCAAACAAAACCTAACGATCGATTCCTCTTTTCCTCAGAGCCTGTTCTCAGAAGCTAATAATTTGGCAGCAAGAATCTCAAGGAATCCGCACTAAAGTCAGTGTTTCTGGTGATTCGACAAGGCAGAAGACCACCAAAATATCTTCAAAAACGGAAATGACAACAATGGTTGTGGAGCCCAAGGCCAAGAAGAAAAGAAATCCTCTCACCAGGTTAGCTGAAACGACTCAACTTCTGACCAGATTCACATCCAAATCCAAGGCAGCTCGAGCGCCAATTTCAAACAATGGTGTCTTGAACTCATTCCCAATCACAACAGTTCCGTCAAAGCCCAAGACAAAGAACCCAATCAAGTTCAAGACTGGTGGAATTGTGGCCACAGCAGTTCAGACATCAGAGAACCACAAGAAGAGAAAACTGCGCGCCGTCACAACCATAAAGCCAAACGCCAAGAAGCTCCAAGACAGTGACTCTGCGGCAATGCTAGCTATAGCGGTCAATGAGATTCTAAGGAAGTCCAGCACGGAACAGAAAATCGCTTCCCACCCGCCGGACAGCATAGCAAAGAAGATCAAATCGAAAATTAAACGAAAGTCCAAGAAAATGTAAATAAATAGATTTTTCTTATTGGATTTTGGTGATTCCATTTTTGTTTCGGGTTCGTAATTGTACTTAGTGTGTTTTTGTAATACAAGTTTAAAAGGACTGAGTGGTCACAGAAGGAGATTCTTTATTCTAAAGGAACTCACCTGTGAAAAAGCTTTCAGATAAATCGATTCATTTCTGGAACTCTTGAAAGAAATGTTGTTTACAAGACTTGATTTGTGGTGTTTTTCGTTGTATTTTATACACTCAAAGTTCTTTTCGTAATGCAAATAAAGATTAAACTTTTTCGCAAAATTTTGTAAAATGTAAACAAACAAAAGTTTCATATAACTTTACCGCTCAAATACTTTGCTACTTTTTCACTTTCAACAGGGAAATGTTAATAATAAACTTGGATTTTCAGGGTCTGAAACTATAACACTTCTTAGAAGTTAAATAAAAATATCCTTAAAATCAAACTTCCTTTCCTTTGGATTAGTTCTATACGGTCATGTCAACCGACCAAACCTTTCATCGACGTCGGCTAGCATACTCAACTCATCCAGCTGTTTGCTCTCAGCGGGAATAAGATTCCTAGTCGAGTCGAAAATAAGCCGGAGGCATTTTCAATTTCAACTATGGTCGTTTATATGGATATGGCATTGATGGGGTATTTTCAATGGATATTCAATGTTTTTCGTACAATATTTTTATTTATTATCATAGATTTGTTTATTTATTCAACTATGACTTCATTATGTCAGGCTTATTTTCAGAGTAAATTATGCTTCCACTGAGTATGACATTGTTTAATCAAGAAGATTCTTAAATTTCATTTTAAAATATTGATTTAGGATAAGTGAACTTCAAAATAAATATTAATGCTTTTTTAAATTTTCAAATTTCTATTTCCATATTTTTTTAATACTTAAACATTTTGTTTATGATAAATAATAATTGATTTAAATTTTCAAATCTATATTAATGTTATATATAAATAATGTTAATATACAGGGTGTCCCAGATCACCCGTCCACCCATATTTCCCGGCGAAATAAGGTAGTTAGCGCTGCGATAAAAGACTACATACAAATACAGTAAATCGACCATGATGCATCGAATGGTGATATTTTCGAATAGGGTTACCATGGAAAAACTTAGTGAGACAGCGTGGCCAAGTCAGTTCCTCGAAAAAAACAAATGAGAAGGGTATGTTTTGACTACGGATTCTGATTCTGCGTCAAAAATATTTTAAATCCAAGTTTTTTTTCGAAATTGATCTCGTTCGCCGCCAAAATAACTTTTAAAATCCAAGCGAATAAAATGAATATTCATTAAAACACGCTTGAATTCCAACTCAAACAAGTACTCACTGAAACATACACTCAAATACTCACTCAAACAAATGGTTACTTAAGAACGCAGTATTTCAAATTTGTACTCATACTAATATTCATTCAAACAAATATGCACTCAAAAGCTCACCCAAATAAATACTCACTCAAACTAATACTTAAACACACTCACTTGAAATATACATTCAACAAATATTACACCAAACGACTACTCAAACCAATACTCACTGAAATATACACTCGCTCAAACAACTACTCACTCAAATAAAGTTTTTACCCCTTTGATGATAACTAATCTTCTAAGCTGACCAAGTAGAACCGGAGGTTCTTGTTCGTATTTAATTAATGAAATTCCAAGTACTCTGTCAAGAAAATAGATATAAGAGGTTTCAGAGAACTCTTCTATGTATAATGTGGCTAATTTAACTTTTTGATAATTTTGTGTTTAAGTTATGTTTAGATTCTGTTTAGTATTCAAGGCTTATTTATATTACCAACACAGTATTTATATATTCAGCGTTACCTTTTCGCTTAAACCCAGGCGGTAAATGGGTTTTTATTTGAATTTAGAATATGTTTTCCAAAACATACATATTTAGATAGACATCGATCTATCGCAAAGTAAATATCTGGACAGAGGTAGATCTTCCGAGTCAGAAGCCACATTGCACTGAAAAAACACTTTTTAGATCCCACATATCCCACATATCTTTTAACGCCTGGCTCCTAAACATTAATGACAGCCAACCAAAGGTTGACTTCGTTAGTGTTTTGCGCTAGACGTCTATAGTGACGGGATGATATAAAGTGAGAACTAACACACCCAAGAAGCAAAATTCGATTTTTGATACCTCTAGAAAACGTCTTCAATCGGTATTAAAAATTCACAAAAACTTAATGTAAGTCCATCATCGCTCAAAAAAAAATACAGATTTTAATATTTACAAACTTGAAATGGAAAATTAACAATACCTATATTTGAAAGTTTACAATTTTGAAAGGGAATTATAAGATTAAAAACCAAAATTCTTATATCTTTAATTTGATTGCACTTCTCCTATATAACTGTTTCTAGTAGATATAGGAAAGGTAAACTACTTATAATATTTCTCAAATTTCAGAAACCCTTAATTTTATGAAAAAAGAAGTAAGTAAAGTACATTTTATTTAATTAATTTCAAATTCACGAAATATTATTCAACAAAACAATTCTTAGAATCTAAAAAAAAAAATGTACGACAATACATAAAGACGTCTGCGGTTAAAGAGAAGTCTTTCAATAATTTGACTTTTCACGACTAAACCCGGAAAAATATCACTAATTACAAAAAACAAAAACTCGCCTTTTCCTTTGTTTTTATGCATCTTTCTATGATATGTTCCGAGTGAAGTTAGCTTGCCCTTATTGTTTTGTGAATAGCCAGCCTTTTTGAATTTTGTTAATAATTGGGAAAATTTAAAGTTCTTTTGTATTCAAAATGATTGTTCATTTTGATCTGTTTTTTTAAATTTAATTTTATTGAATTTGACTTGTATAT
>JXPG01015094.1:9976-37731 GCA_001015175.1 Megaselia abdita
TTTTTTTTTTTTATTATTTTAAATATATTTTTAAATATTTTTATATACTTTGATATATTCTCATATATTTTGTGATATTTTAAATACTTTTATATATTTTTAATACATTATGAATTTATTTTTTTTTTAATTTGAATATTTTTTTAATACATTTTAAATATATTTAGATATATTGAGATACTTTGAATATTTTAAATATATTAAGTACTTTTATATATTTGTAATAAATTTTTTGAAGATATCTTAAATTTATTTTGATATACTTTGATATTTTTTGAATAAATTTTAAATATAATTTGAATATTTTGACTAAATTTTGATATATTCTCATATATTTTAAATATATTAAACACTTTTATATATTTTGAATACATTTTGAAGAGATTTTAAATTTATTTTGAATATATTTTGAATAAATTTTGATATTTTGAGATATTTTGAATATATTTTGAATATTGTAAATATATTTTGAGATATCTTGAATACTTTGAAAATGTTTTAAATATAATTTGAACATTTTGTATACATTTTTAAATATATTTAGATATATTCTCATATATTTTGAATATTTTAAATATATTAAATACTTTTATATATTTTTACTAAATTTGCAAGATATTTTATATTTATTTGGAATATATTTTAAAGATATTTTGAATTTATTTGATATATTTTGTTATTTGTGTTGATATATTTTGAATAAATGTTGATATATACTCATATATTTCGAATACTTTGAATATTTTAAATATATTAAATACTTTTATATATTTTGAATATTTTTTTTAATAAATTTTGAAGATATTTTGAATTAATTTGGTATAATTTTGAATATTTAAAATATAGTTTGAATATATTTTGAATTTATTTTGATGTATTCTCATATATTTTGAATAGTTTAAATATATTAAATACTTTTATATATTTTGAATATATTTTTAATACATTTTGAAGATATTTTAAATTTATTTGGAAGATATTTTAAATTTATTTGGAATATATTTTAAAGATATTTTGAATATTTAAAATATATATTGAGATAATTTGATATATTTTTGTATTTGTTTTTATATACTTTGAAGATATTTTGAATACCTTTTAATTATATTTTTAATATACTTTGATATATTTTTAAAATTTTTGAAACACAAATTTTTAAATTTAGGAAATTTAGAAAAACAAAATTCAAAATTTACTTCAAAAAATTAAGAAGACTTTTGTGGGTCATAAAATTTAAACGAGAATTAAAAATATTTTGATATGAATATTTTTTTAATATTAAAACTCATAAAAAAAATGTTTAAATTTTAAAAGAGTAAAATACTAAAATTCTTCAAATTCAAAAAAATTTAAAAGCAGTTTTTCTTCTAAAAATTTCTAAGAATCTTCAAAATTCTTACAAATTTACAAAAAAACTAAAATTATTCTCAACCGTAAACTTTTTAAATAAATTTGTAAATAACTTTTGAAATTAAAACAAACAACGTTTCAATCAAACAAATTTCCTCGTCCCATCCAACCTCACATCAAAACCTCTCAAAGAAAAAGAACAAGAAACCGGAAAGATTATCTGCCTTTTCTGAAAGGTTAGTAAACTAAAGGAATGTTTCTGTTTCGATTGCTCATATCAGCAACAGTCAATGACTGAAGACTATCTCCTCATAGTCACAGTCACAGATCAATAAAATGAAACTATAAATAAAATAAGAAGGAAATGAAGAGAATGTAGCGAATTTCAGATAGATTCCCTTCAATTCCTATTCTAAAATGAAAAAGTAAAAAAGAAAAGGAAACTGAACAACAAAAACTGTACCGAACGAACGACATTTTTCCACTTCGTTGACAAATTAAAATTTATGAAACAAAAACAAGTTTTAAGACTTTACGCACATTATAAAAAATCCACCCTCATTTTTCATTCGCACTCATTTTGAACTCGATTCAAAGAACTGAGCCGTAGCATTCAGGCAAGCAAGTAAGCATTCATAAGGGATAATGGTGTTTTCATTCTCTGTTCTACAACAAAACAGTAATGTAAAATAAAATGAAATAAAGCAACAACAAATTTTCAGCATAAATTTCAAATAAAACCCCCACTTTAACGATTTTATGTTTTTAGTTTCACATTTGGGTTGGTTGGTTTGTTCGGTGGTGCCTTTGAATTTGATGTACTGCTTTGTTGCTTGCTTACATGCTTGCTCCATTTAACCTCTGCTCTCATTTGAAAGGCATTAAGATTTTTTTATTAGCTACTGGTTGGTTGGTTTTGGTGACAAACAGACAGGTTGGTTATGAATTTATCGTTACGGAAATGTTTAATTATTTTTTTGATTAAATTTTTGATAAGGTGTTAATGTTTTCGATCTGAAAAGGGAACTCGGAAATATTGTCTCTATTTTTTTATGATTTTCTGCAGAAAAATAAAGCTAAAAAAATGTTTTAATCTCATTCTTTATAAATCTTTTAGAACTTCAATTTTTGAGATTATATTAATTTAAACATTACAAACAAAAAAATTAAAATCCTATTATTTTTAAATAAAAAAAATAAAAATCTTAAAAATGATTTAAAAAAATATATCTTAAAAATATTAAGTTTAAAAGTTAATTGAAAAATAAAAAAAATATATATATTTCGAAAATTACAAACAATAAATAAAATAAAAAGAAAACTTTCTGAAAAATATTTTCTGTAGATTTTTCTCAATTTTGTATTATTTTAAAATTTGAAAAAAAAACTAACTTTTTTGAAAATATCAAATTTTAGAACTGTTCTCAACACTTTCGTGTAAAATTAGGTTTATTTTAAATTTAAAAATTACCAACAATAAATAAAATAAAAAGGAAACTTACTCAAAAATCTTGTCTGTATTTTTTTTTTTAGATTTTCCCAAGTTTTTCTTATTATTTTTGATTAACGTTCATATTTTTGAAAATATTTTAAATATGATTTTAAGATTATATTTATTTAAAGTTTGTTTCAAATTAAAATTATTACATTTTCACTTAAACATCTAAGAAAATACTATAATTTTTAAATAATTTAACAAAAATTGTCTTAAAAATATTATATTCTGACTTTTGAGCATTTTTTTAAATTTCAAAAAATTTGTGTCAAACATTTAAGAACTGTTTTCAATATTTAAGTGTTAAATTAAGTTTTTTTTTTTTAAATTTAAAAGAAATCTTCGAAAATTACCAACAATAAATAAAATAAAAAGGAAACTTTATCAAAAATCTTGTCTGTATTTTTTTTTTTAGATTTTCCCAAGTTTTTCTTATTATTTTTGATTAACGTTCATATTTTTGAAAATATTTTAAATATGATTTTAAGATTATATTTATTTAAAGTTTGTTTCAAATTAAAATTATTACATTTTCACTTAAACATCTAAGAAAATACTATAATTTTTAAATAATTTAACAAAAATTGTCTTAAAAATATTATATTCTGACTTTTGAGCATTTTTTTAAATTTCAAAAAATTTGTGTCAAACATTTAAGAACTGTTTTCAATATTTAAGTGTTAAATTAAGTTTTTTTTTTTTAAATTTAAAAGAAATCTTCGAAAATTACCAACAATAAATAAAATAAAAAGGAAACTTTATCAAAAATCTTGTCTGTATTTTTTTTTTTAGATTTTCCCAAGTTTTTCTTATTATTTTTGATTAACGTTCATATTTTTGAAAATATTTTAAATATGATTTTAAGATTATATTTATTTAAAGTTTGTTTCAAATTAAAATTATTACATTTTCACTTAAACATCTAAGAAAATACTATAATTTTTAAATAATTTAACAAAAATTGTCTTAAAAATATTATATTCTGACTTTTGAGCATTTTTTTAAATTTCAAAAAATTTGTGTCAAACATTTAAGAACTGTTTTCAATATTTAAGTGTTAAATTAAGTTTTTTTTTTTTAAATTTAAAAGAAATCTTCGAAAATTACCAACAATAAATAAAATAAAAAGGAAACTTTATCAAAAATCTTGTCTGTATTTTTTTTTTTTAGATTTTCCCAAGTTTATTATGTTTAATTCAAAAAAAAAATATATATATATTTTTGAAAATATCAAAATATTTTAAGCCTGATTTTTAAATGTTTACCTTTCCACTTCAAAAAAAACAAAAAATAAGTTTAAGGAATAAAAATGTTACATACATAATTTTTAAAAAATAATATTAAAAAGTTTATATATTGGGAAATGTCTTAAATTAATTTATTTCAAACTTTTTTCAAAATTTAAATGCTAAATAAAGTTTATTTTAAAATTAAAAAATATATATAAAAATTACATACAAATAAAAATATTATTTTGTTTGTTTTTAAAGTAATTGTGAAGACAAAACTATAATGTTTTTGTCAAGCCTTTGGTTTTTTTGTATTCATTTAACATTTTACTATAAAATTAAAAACCTAATTTTAAAATTCCATCTATAACTATAACTTTAAAATAATTTTAAAAGACAAAAATTTAAAAGTTGTATTAAAAAATGTATATTTTGAGCAATGTTTTAATTACAAAACGAATTTGTTTAAATTGTTGTCAAAATTTAAGTGTTAAATTAATTTTATTTTTATATTTATATTATTATTATTAGATTTATATTATTATTATTATTAGAAAAATTACCACCAATAAAATTTTTTAAAAATTGTTTTAGTTTAACTTTAAATTTATGAAGAATTAAGCTTCTAAACAAAAGAAACCCTTTTTTTATAAAAAATTATCTTGAAGATTGTCAACAATAAATGAAAATAACATGTTTTGTTTTTATTGATTTTTTTTAAAACTAAATTTTTTTTTTAACTGCTAAATAAAATTAATTTTGATACCTTTTTTTATTTCAATCATTTTTATTAACAATTAATTTGAATTAAAAATTATCTTGAAGATTCCCAACAATAAATAAAAATAATATGTTTTGTTTTTAAAGTAATACTGAATTATGAATGAATTTTTCTTGTTCATTCATATTTTAAGATAATATTTAAAACCTAACAAAATTCCAAATTAATTTGTTTCAAACTATTCTCAAAATTGAAGTGTTAAGTTTTTTTTTAATTTAAAATTATCTTGAAAATTACCAACAATAAATGAATTAAAAAGAAAACTTATTCAAAAAAAAAATTTTTAAACTAAAACTTTGTTTAATATAATTTAAGCAAATTTTATTTTGAAACTTTCTTTTTGTATTTCATTAACATTTTAATATCAGAAAAGAAATAATTTTATTTGAAAATTATCTTGAAGATTCCCAACAATAAATAGAAATAATATTTAAAGTTAAAAAAATGAATTAAGTTTATTTTAAGATTATCTTCAAGATTACCAACAATAAGTAAAAATAACATGTTTAGTTTTTAAAGTAATAATGAAGACAAAACTATTTGTTTTAAACTTCTAAACAAAATGAATTGCTAAACTTTTTTTATATTCAAATTTTAAGATACAATTAAACTTAACTTTAAAACTACTTTATATCTTGTTAAAAACGTCTTCAAAAATAATAAGATTTAAAGGTCTGCCATTAATGGAATTTCAATTAGTCGACACCAGATGGCGCTAGCGCTTAAATTCTGAAAGCTTCCATTTTAAGTTTTGTTCAATTTTAGTTAAGAAAATCTTATCCGATTCTCAATATAGATATCGCGTTTTAAAGGTACTGATGAGGACTTCAAATCCTCATCACTACTTTTTTTGATTTCTTAATGCACACGAAAGAAAAATTGTAACATGAACAAGAAGATTGAACTTATAATTATTAAAGTGAATTGCGAGAATTCTAAAATTCCTCCAAATTACGAAAAGCCAAGAAAGATATCAATGAAAAAGATATCAATATATTCGAAAAATATGATATCGCAAGAATTCACTACGCAAGCGAAATATAAACAACATTTTTTATTCACCCTCCATTACTCAACAAAGAAAAGAGATAAGAAGATATTTTTAAAGAAACTTATCAACTTCCAACTGACACATCACTCAACCCGCAGTAAATTATGCATCAAGTGTTTAAAAATATAAAAACACGCAAAACTGTTTATTTTCTTTCCAATGTTTTGATATGGGTTGTTGATAGATCCCTTTCATCATCATTTGGTAGGAATAGATTATTTTTGCTTACGATTTTTTCGATCACTTTATATTGAGTCATTTCTTGGTTTTGATAAATTTTGGTTGATTTTCAATCAAACATTTCAAATAGTTTCTTAAAAAAATATTAAACAAATCAAGAGTTGCGATTTGAACCCTGAAACCTAGTTCTGAAATATTTTAAAACTAAAATAGAATTCCTGCTAAAAAAAATCTCAGATAAGAATCCCTAAATAAAAACAAGATAAGAAGAGACCTACTTCTTCCAAGAATACCATAAAACCTCACCCACTGACTAAGACTACCAGTTAGTNAGATTTGAGCCCTGAATCTTCGATCACTTTATATTGAGTCATTTCTTGGTTTTGATAAATTTTGGTTGATTTTCAATCAAACATTTCAAATAGTTTCTTAAAAAAATATTAAACAAATCAAGAGTTGCGATTTGAACCCTGAAACCTAGTTCTGAAATATTTTAAAACTAAAATAGAATTCCTGCTAAAAAAAATCTCAGATAAGAATCCCTAAATAAAAACAAGATAAGAAGAGACCTACTTCTTCCAAGAATACCATAAAACCTCACCCACTGACTAAGACTACCAGTTAGTCACAGGAACTCTATCAAATTAAATGTAAATCACTCTAATTATTTTGCACAATTAAAAACAAGTTAAAATTGATTCAGACAGATTCAGTTCTCTCTCCCAACCCATAACACATTCCTCTATGTTATTCCCTCTAATTACATCGAATTGGAAATGGAAACGACAAATAAATTGATTTTTCATTTTCCCAGCAAGGACAGGTGTCACTTGCAACCAACAACTTGTCGTTGCGTTGCAGCAACAAATAACACACTTTACTGAGTATGTGTTTATTAGATCGACAGTCAGACAGCATTCCGCAACATTCATTGGTTAAACTGTTTTGGTCTTAACGTGTTTCATTGATAAGCGCAAGTCGCCTGATCACTTTTAATTAACTGGTTTAGTAGGTTCTTCTTACTTCATTTTATTCTACTTATCGTCTTACTTTAGATTTTCCTTGATTTTCTTAGTAGGTCGTCCGCTCGCTGAGTTGAAAGTAATTGTTGGTTTTATGGACTGTAGGGAATAAACTCTTGTTCGAATTTAGTGGATATTCACTGAAATAGCTAGAAACTCAAGAACTCTGCGAAGACAATAGACATAACATGGCTAAATTGTTAAAGTTATGTTTAGAAAATGTTTAGACGCATTCAGAGTACCAACGCAAAACTGATATGTTCAGAGTTACATATTCGCTTAAAGAGCTAAAAGACGCTTACTATATATTTAGCTGTTGTTTTTTGAAATTATGCCAACTTGAGAAACTTTTTAAGTATGCAATTAAAAAATCTTCTGACAAGATTTCTGCTTGGGTAAAAGATATAGATCAGATTGCAAAGACCTCTCTCCCAACAATTGAGAAACGCAAACCTACCTTCCTCAATACCTAAAACATAAGAAGAATAGACAAGAAAGATACCCTTCTTTTGTTCAATAAGAGATTGTCCTTCAGATAAGAATTATACCTGCCATGCCACCCCAATTGTTTTCACATGTGTTGCTATCGACCTCTGTTCAACACATTGCAACAACGTTGTTGTTCTCTGTTTGGCTCTGCTGTCAGGAAAGATTTGTTTGCCTTTGATTAAGATTTATGGATATTTATTTCTGTAGAAAGTTTGTTCTTTGTGGTTATCTTCATTGTTGGTTTTTTGTTTTTCATTTATTTAAAGGAGACTTTTAAGCAAGAAATTGATTTTACAAAACGTTTTAATAGAAAATATTTATATCTATTAAATTTCAAGATTTTCAAAGCTCATAATATGTTTTAATTTTGAATTCTTTTCGTAGCGTTTTTCACCTAAGCTAACCTTTTCAAAGAAAAATCTAATCGTAACGTTTTCCAAATACAAAAATCTTAACGTTATTACAAAACGTTATATCAAAAATTCTTCGATAGTATTTTTTATAAAAAAAAACCAAGAATGAGAAACGAGAGATTTTTAACTTAATTTAATAATTGTCTTTATCTTAATAATAATTATTCTGAAAATTGAAGAAACTCTGCATTTAATTTGAAAAGAATTAAAACAAATTTTAGATAATTAAAAAACAATTTTTAAATTTATATTTATCCTAATCGAAGTGGTTAAAAATATAAAGTTCTAATATTTAAAAAATATGAAAAAAGATAACTCATTACTTTTAAAAATAAATATAAATTTTAAATAATAAAACATAAAGTTTTAAATTTGATTTATATTAATATTTATCCTAATAAAAATGTTTGAAAATATTAAGTTCTAACATAAAAAAAAAAACAACAAAATAAACAATTTCAAAACTATTGCTGAATTAAAAAATATGGATTTTTTGTTTTGTTTTAATAAATATTAAATTTAAAATATAAATTTTTTCGTAATATTTCAATATTTTAATATTCAAAAACTCAACAAAAAAAAAATAATATAAATTTAAAAATAAAAAAACAAAAATTCAATATTTTTATATTCAAAAACTTAAAAACAAAAAATTATATGTAAATTAAAAAAGTAAAAAATAAACAAAAAATTCAATATTAAAAAACTAAGCAAACAAAAAAATATAAAATCTTTAATTCCAAAGCTTTTCATTAAATATAAGTTAATTAAGTTAAAAATATTGAATTCAAAAATGTTCAAAAATTAATAAAAATTTTCCAGAATTCAAAAACAATTTTTAAATTTGATTTATATTAATATTTATCTTAATAAAACTTTTTAAAAATATTAAGTTTTTATATTTAAGAAAAAGGAAAATAAATAATTAAAAAGATAAAGATAATTCATTAAAAAATATCTAACTAAAAATTTGACTATTTGTATTTTAAAAAATGTTGAATTCATCAAATTAAAAACAACAATTAATATAAACTTAAAAATTGATTATTAAAAAAAATATATTTTAAAATTAAATAACATTTTTTATTTCCTAATGTTACTTGATTTCAAAATGAATATTTGTACAAATAGTTAAATAATTCATAAACAAAAAAGCTATTTAAATATATATAAATTTAAATATTTAAAACAAAGATCTCTACAGATTTTTAAATCATTTTTAAATTTTATATTTTTTTTTTTTGTTACATTTTTGTAAAGAAATGGTTTGATAAATTTCTAAGGATTTTCATAAATTTGTTAGGTTTTCATAAATTTCTTTCGTTAAAAAATATAATCCCTCGACCTTTAAAAAAAAATATTTTTATTAAAAATAAATTTTTATTTAAAATTAACAAATATTTTCAAAAATATTTATATTTTATAATTTTGTTTAAGTTTTTCAAAGGATTTTATAAAGATTTTATGAATTTGTTTCTTTCAAAATATAATTCCTCCTAACCTTTTAAAAAATGTTTCTATATTTTTTTTAATTAACAGTTTTTTCAAAAAATATTTGGATTTTATAATTTTATTAGGCTTTTTGATTTTATAAATATAAATTTCTAAAGATTTTGTTTTTTTTTTTTTTTCAAATTGTAATTCATCAACCTCTTAAAAAAATCTGTTATTTTTTATTTTAAACGAAATTATATATATTTATTAATATAATTTATAAAATTGAAAGTAACAAGACATTATTAAAAATTCTTAACTAAAATTTGTTTTAGTTTTTGTGGAAAACTTAAATTTTGAAATTCAAAATCTTAAAAAAAAAAACTATTTTTTAGACTTTAAAAAATGTTTAGATTTTATAATTTATGTTTTTATGTTTTTGAAAGGATTTTAATTATTTTATAAATATAAATTGCTAAGGATTTTTATGAATTTGTTAGATTCTTATTAATTTTTATTTGTAAAGAATTTTGATGACATTATATGAAATCGTAAAAAATCTTCTTTGAATATTTCTGTATAGCAATTAAAACCAAACATTAACCTCCGAACCCCATATGCTAAGTAAATTAAATACCTTCTATAAAAACCCACCCCTTTCTTGAAAATAATTCCCTTCGAAATCCCAACCATTAACCCAAAGGAATTTGAAAGAAAAAAAATCTCATTAATGTTTCCCATGAAGAAAATTTGAAAGTAATGTGGCATTTAAAAAGCCACAAAAACCGCAAACGCGACGTAACGTATCCTCTCAAGTTTCCCCCCACTTTTTTCCATTAACTCAATGCTTTACTTTACACTCTAAAAAACTTAAACCAGAGAACCCTTTTAATTAAATCTTTTTTTCCTTTTTGTTTCTTTCCAGGTGAGTGTTACTACAAAAGCAGAAGAAGTTAAGATGAACGTTGTTAAAAAAGACCGTAAATATAAATTTTAATTGAACTGAAAATTTTCGTTAAGCGAACCAGACCGATCAACCGTCCGTCCGTCGGACCGCACCCTTAAACTATCATCATCCATGATTCGAGAAGACAATGATGATGGGAAGTAAGGAAAGGACTGACTGAGTGATGCATGGAGGGGTAAAGAGGGGAAAACCCAACCAAACCGGCAACTAAAACTAAAATGAAAACTATGAGTGCAATGACTTTCCATGGTTATATTCTTCATCGTCGTCGTCGTCGTTGCTTCATGTTCTTCTTGTATAGTTGTTCTGTTGTCATCGTTCTTCTCTTCTTTGGCTGGTTTTCTGTCCTCCCATACAACTTAACTCGCATTCTCTTTTAACCCCGACCTCATTTCAATTGCAATAATGATATTCTTTGAATAGGATGTAGTTTTGCGTTGATTCGATTCGATTCTCTTTCTGTGCTCGGTTCGGTTCTGGTCTGTCTTTGCACATGCGTCGTACTTCGTCACCATTGTAGTGTCATTGTGAAAGAAAATTGTTGCTTGGGATTCTTCATTTCATATGTTTCAAAAGTATCTTGGAAAATATCAGATACAAAAAATATGAGATAAAAAATTTATGAAAAAAAAAAGAATGCACCAACATATGGCAAACATTTGTGGGTTTTGTTGTGCTGTAGCTTGTTTTGTGTTACATGTTTCCATGCCTTGCCACATGTTTTCGGCTTTAGGGTGCGGCCTGAAATAAATCGTAAAGGTTTCCAAACGGACGGCATTTAAACATTTTCATCGAAGCTCTTAGTCATTTTTCTGTGCTTTTGTAAACTCGAATTGTAATTGCTTAATTCACTTAAGTGGTAATGATGAGTTTATTAGGAGAGGATGGATGAATCGAGCGCAACACAACGAACGAATAAATGAACAATGAATTGTTGTTTTATTGAGATGATTAAGATCTCTTTTCGTTTAGGAATTTGTTGTTGGGTAATTGACTGGTGATTTTATGTTGGGTTAATGGTCTCTGGTCACTTTCAGATCTCTAATCTTTTTTATTTTATGACTCATTCGATGAGAATTAGATTGGTATCGTGAGGGTGGATTTTTTTCTAATTTTTGTTGGGTTTTTGGTGTAATTTTTTTGTTTAATTAGGTTCTGAGAGAAGGGAATTTTGGATTATAGCTTTCAGAATATAATTCAAGCTATATTTTTCCAAGTCATCCTTTTTTCTAGTCGAAAAAAAGTAAATCTTTTCAAAAAATTAGCAAACTTTGGGAAATTTAAAAATCCTTGCCCACAATTCGTGGATGATCCTTTAAAGATTTCGTTGTTTTTCCTATAAAAACTCGTTTTGATTTAGTTTCCTTTTGTATCTCCAAAGTTGTGATGAGAGAAGTTATACCTTAAAATGGCAATTTTGTATAGCCCATTTTACTTTCGCTTCTCTACCCCACTGCATTTATAAATTCAAAAAAGTAATGATGAGGGTTTGAAGTCCTCATCAGTACCTTTAAAACGCGGTATCAATCTTAAGAATCGGATAAGATTTTCTCAACTAAAATTTAAAAAAAAACTCAAAATGTAAGCTTCTAGAATTTGAGTGCTACCGCCATCTGGTGTCAACTTATTAAATTTCGGTAGTCAGATAAATCTGCATTGCAAAAGGTTTACGATGGACAAATGAAATACATAAGGGTATTTTCACTTTAAAAAAATCCTAAAAGTTAATTTAAGAAAAAACAATAAATTTTAAATATAATTTTTTAAGAAATAATTTAAAAAATTAATCTTAAAATTTTTATTTATTCGAGCAATGTTTTAAATTTAAAAATTAATTTGCTTCAAACTGTTTTCAACATTTAAAACTTAACTAAATTCAAAATTAATTTGTTTCAAATTGTTCTGAACATTTAAGTGTTAAATTAAGTATATTTTAAAATTAAAATATCTCGAAAATTACCAACAAATAATAAGAAACTTACTCAAAAATCTTGTATGTGTTTTTTTGTTGTCTTCGTTTTTCTTATTATTTTTAATTAAAAAAAAAAAAACGCTAATATTTTCAAAATATTTTAAATTACATATTTTTAGATAGCATTTATTTAATTATGTCTTTCTCAAAATTGCAATTATAACATTTTCACTTAAACATTAAAAAAAAAACGTTCAAATCATATACCTTTAAAATATTTTTAAAAATAAAAATTTTAATTGTTTTTGTTTATAAGAACTGTTCTCAACATTTAAGTGCTAAATTAGGTTTGTTTTAAAATTATATGTCTAGAAAATTACCAACAAATGGTAATAATTTTTACTCAAAAATCTTGTCTGTATTTTGTGGTTGATTCTCTTCAGTTTTTCTTACCTATTATTAGTTTTAAAAAAACAGATATTTTTGGAAAATATTTTTTTTGAAATTGTATGTATTTAAAGTTTTTCTCAAAATTTAAATTTTTACATTTTTACTTAAACTTTAAAAACGTTCAAATACTATAATTTTGAAATAATTAAAAAAACAAAGATCTTGAATATTATATTTTTTTTTATTTCAAAGTTCTTTTTGTTTAAATAATTTTGTATGGAATTCAAGTGTTAAATAAAGTTGATTTTAAATTTAACAAAATATCTTAAGGGTATTTAAAAAAAACCTATAAAGCTAAACCTCTTGGAATAGAACTTCGAATAACAAAAAAACTCTCAGGTCGCAGTTTCAAAATATCCCAAGTAGAAGGCTCTTGCTCGCATTAAGTGAATATTTACTGAATTAGCCAAGTACTCAGCATAGAAAATAGATATAAGAGCTCTCAAAGAACTCTTCGATTAAGATCCTTTCAAGATTTCGCTTTTCATGCAATACAAGAAATAATTGAAATATACCATTCTCAATATAAAGCAAAAAATACCTTCAATACTAAATAAACCCTTAAAAATAAATATTTCCTTAAATCTGCAGAAAACAAAGTCTTCGCTTGATTTTTGTTGGGGTTTTTTGAGTTATTTTTTTAAATATTATATTTTGAGAGCCTTAAATCTAGTTTTGTCTGCGGTCCAAAAAGGTAATTTCATATTATATCCTTCAGAATATAATTATTTCAAACCACGTTTTTCAAATCTACATTTTTTTTATATAACATTTTCATATTTAGTCTAGAAAAAAATAAATCTTTCTAAAATATTAGATCAGACTCCAAAGAAATTCTATTCGTTTAAGATCCTTTAAAGCCTTCCATAGAATAACAAAAAATCTTAGAAATATAAAACTTCCGAAAAAATACTAAACAAATCCTTAAATATTTCTTTAAATCTGCAGAAAAAAAAAAGTCCCTCAAAAGCTATGACCAAGAAACTACCCCAAACCACCATCCAATGACTCATTCACTTAATCACTAACAAGTTCAATAATCTCTTTGTCCTCGTCATCCTCAGAAATTAGTCATAGTCACAGAGGTCATAGTCACCTGTAGAAACTAGAAAGCCAGAAAACTATTCGCAAATACCAGTCAGTCATCCACATGCCATCACATTTCCATAAATTTCATGGAAATTCCTGTATGGAAAATAATTTATGGCGTGAAAGAATGAAATAAAGATATTTCCCCAAAAAATTAAATGAAATCTTTAGTGCCTCGTGTCACTCAGAAAAGTGGGTGAATGTGAAAAATATGCCGGCCGGCCGGCAAATCCAACAAATTAACCACACCCTTCTCTCTAGGAAACTACACAACTCTTCCCATCCATTCATTCATTTCATATGGGTAATTAATGATTCTTTCTTTCCATTTCTTTCCTTCATTCTTTTGAATTTCGGGAAAATTTATTCAGAAGGGCACTATAAAATAAAAACTCCATCTTAATGGGTATTTCATTGTGAGAATGTTTCAATTAAATGGATTAATTTGGACATTTTGAAATGTTTGTTATGTGCTATGGAGGCAGCAACAGCAGCAGCTGGCTTCTCAACCCAGGGTGATTTAAAATGTTTAGATTGAATAGAAGTTTTTATAGTTTTATTGTCTTTGGTTTGGGTTTCAGTGAAATTTGTTGGTTTTACTTTGAAGTTTTAAGAAGAATTTTGTTCTTCTTTCTTTGTCTTTCTTTGAAGCTTTGAGGTTCATTTTTTCTTAAAAGCCTTGTGTATCTCAGAGAAAGCTTTAAGGTTTTAATTTCCTAAAATTTTCATAGAAAGCTTGAAGGTTTGCCCTTTAAATCGAGCCTAACATGCCCAAGATTTCGCTTTCCTACAACATAGAAAGCTCTTTAAGGCTCATCTGCCCTAACACGCTTTTCCCTTGAAAACCTTAAGGTTTCTTTTTATGTGAAATACCTTCACATTTTTCTTTGATAAAGAACACTAAGATTTATCTTTCCTAGAACCTAAAAAGAACTCATTTGTCCTAACAGGCTTTTCTCTTGAAAACCTTGGTTTTTTTTTATACGAAAGACTTTACATTGTTCTTTATTAAAAAGCCTCAAGATTTCGCTTTCCTATAACCTAGAAAGCGCTTTAAGGTTTCCTGATAAGAAATACCTTCACATGTTTCTTTCTTAAAAAAGCCTAAGATTTCTCTTCAATGAACCTAGAAAGCGCTTCAACTTGTCTTTCACAAAAAGCTTTAAGGCTTCTTTTTCCTGAAAAGCCTTATTCCAAGAATACCTTAAGGTTTCTTTGATCCGAAATACCTTCACATTTTACTTTCCTTAAAACCCTAAGATTTCTCTTGCCTAGAACCTAGGAAACTCTTTAACTTGTCTTTTAAAAAAGCCTTATTCCAAGAAAACCTTGAGGATTATTAAGGAAAACCCTTCAACATCCATTTAAAAAACATAAAACCATGTCCCAAAAACCTCAACAAGTAGTCCAACGTTTGAACTAAAAACAATAGTCTTCTACCCTCAAAAAAAACAAAGAAATTAAACTTGGAAGTGAAGAAAGATTTCTCCACCAACACGCAAGGTTCGTTCGTTCCGTCCACTTATTGAGTCCATTGTTATCTTTCACTTTGTGATTCGCCTTGTAAATGTTTTGCAAAATCTGTTGTGGACGGTCATTACACCATCAAAACGACTGACTGAAATTATTGTGACTGTGCCATTGTACAATCATCCATCCATCCAGTACACACAGAGCATATCAGTGTGGATGATGAAGACTGACATATCGAACTCAAAAGGGGAACACAGTACAATTATTTATTGTGATTGCTCGACAAACTACTATGGTTCTTTTTGTTGGTTTTTTGTCGTTTCATTGCACTTTAGGAATTTTTCTTGGGTAAACGTTACTTTTCAGAGTTCAAATCCCGGCTCTTTCAATTTGAATGGTAAAGATAGGCAAAGTTAAATTTCAACTCAATTTTAAGTGGGAAACATGAGAAGAAGCTCTACTCTAAATTCCGATGAGAAAATATTGTTTAAAGAAAACAAATTTTATGTAAAAGATACATTTTCTCTTTTCTGACGTCCATTACAAGGGATAATGATTGATCTCTGACACAAAACCGTACGTGACATGTCAGTAATCCATTCAACCCTTTTATGAACACTTTTGATTGGAATTTTTGGTTTCATGCACGCGTGCTTTTCTTTTTGATAGGTGTCTTCGTTTTAGATCAAAGTAATTATTTGGGATAAGCCTTTTGATAAGTTTGTCTTTTCGATTGGTACTTGAGATAATAGATATTGTAAGTGGTGGTTGTTTAGGGTGGGAACTTGAAATTTTGAGAATTTCTCTTGAATTTGAAATGTGTTTATATATTTTTAATTTAGTTTATATTTTTATCTTTCGTTTTCAGAATTCAAATATCTAATACAAAACTCGAGAAAATCGATTTTTTGTATATTGGTATATTGCAAACAAAAAAGGAGAAACCAGTCCTCCCGGATATTTTAATGTTCAAATAAGTAACACTTGAACGAAATTACTTCTTCGTTTTGCCTTTCTGAGGCTTTGTCTTCTATAAATTGAGAACAATATTGTTTAAAATTCCAACAATTATTTTAAAAACACTCGTTCATTCCAAGACATCAATAATTTTTCCGTTTTCAGAATTCAAATATCTAATACAAAACTCTATAGAAAATCGATTTTTAGTATATTGCGAACAACAAAGACGAATCCAGTCTTCCCGGATATTTCAATGTTCAAATAAGTAACACTTGAACGAAGTAAATTCTTCGTTTTGTCTTTGTGTGGCCTTGTCTTTTATAAATTGAGAACAATTTAATTTTAAATTTTAAAAACAATTGTTCAGTTCGTGTTCGAAACCTGGAAATTTCATCAATAATTTTTCTTTCAAAATTACCGTAAAAAACTGTAAAGTGCATACATTCTGAGAACAAATCCTACATAATACTGTAATCTTCTTTTATTTTATTATAATAGTTTAAAAACAAATCTTTCAAAATGAACACGTACTTGAGATGAGCTTTAAAATTAATCAACGAATCTTTACATCCTGAGTTCGAACTCTGAACATTTCATCAATAAATTTCCATCTAAGATCAACAATTACCATCAAAAACTACATTCTGAGTTTAAATCCCACATAATACAGTAATATTTTGTTTTTGTTTCACAATGATAGTATATACTATCGAATCTTTACATTCTGAGTTTGAATACAAACCAATTTCAACAAATGTCCTTCACAAACCAACAATTAATACCAAAAACTATAAAGTGATACATCCTGAGTTTACATCCCACATCTCTTTACATTCTGAGTTCGAATCCTGAACATTTCATCAATAATTTTCCTTCAAAAACCAACAATTAATACCAAAAACTGCAAAGTGCATACATCCTGAGTTTAAATCCCACAAAATACAGTAATATATATATTTTTTGTTTTATAAATACCTTCAAAATTAAAATCAATCAATGAATCTTTACATTCTGAGTTCGAATCCCGAATATTTCAAACAAATTTCCTTCAAAAACTAACAATTACTATTAAGAACTGTTAAGTGCCTACATTCTGAGTTTAATTCCCACAAAACACACCTTTAAAATTGAAATCAATCAATGAATCTCTACATTCTAATCTCGAATCCCGAATATTTCAAACAAATTTCCTTCAAAACCAATCAACACCAAAAATCGTAAAGTGCATTTATCAATTTTCCAAGTCAACCCACTTAAACCAACCACCACGCAATTCAAATAGAGTCACAACCAAGCCAAGGAATAATAGAGTTTACTTGAGAAACAGCCAATTTACTTGGCTACTGTGAATTCAAACGGTCGGTCGGACCAGCAGCAGTCCGGTTGTTGTTGGTTGGATATTATCGTTAATTTTAAATTAAATTTTCCTCAATTTCACTTATTTGCTGTTGCTGCAGAGCAGAGGCAGGCAGGCAGTAAAGTGTAGTTAGTAGTAAAGCAGCAGGCAATGAACAACAATCAACCAACATCCATCCATCCAACTTTTGTATAGTCAGTTGAGTCAGATAGTGCAATGAAATTACCAGAGAAGTATTTTGCACTTATTACATTTTCTTAACCTCCTTTTCCAATTGCCGTTGAGTAGAGTCAGTTCATCATCACCAGCCATCCAACTGGTTATAACTATTTCTTTCTTTAATTTTTTCGAGTTTCAGTGCTCTTGAAAAAAGAAAAGAAAATCATGTCGAAATTAACGCACGAATTACTTTTCTTTTTTGTTGTTCAAAAAATTTCATACGGACAATTTAACAAAATGCGCGTTTTTCTCTAAACTTTGTATGTTTTTTGTTTCTTTCTTTCTGAAATTGAAAATTAACAACAAATTGGATGGATGGAAATTGAGAGTATGTTTGTAAGATTTGCTTTTGATTGGCGTTGAAATTGAAAATGAATCGCACGTACGTGATAAATGTCGAAAATGAAAGTTTTCGCACGCATTTTCTTACAAATGCTTTTTTAAATATTTGGTTTTCATTATATATTTATTTTGTTTTTACTCGGTTTTTGTTTGCACTTGACGTGATGCATTTCTGGTGGCGTCTGTTGTTTTTGTTTTCTTTTTGCTTGATGGATTTTTATTATTCTGTTTGAAATTTCAAAATTTTAACTGGGTTTTTTGAGAATTTTCTTAGGGATTTTTTAGTTCTTGAAATTATATTCCTTGGGTATTGTTTTGTATCTTCGTTTTTTTTGTTACCTAAATTTAAAAAATAATTAAAATTATTAAATTAGAACAGAAACTGCAAATATACATGAGACAAGCATAACCAAGACATTATAAGATTATATATGTTAATTTACTAGGAATTCAGAATTTCAATAACTAATGTCTTGTAAGACGTTTTTAAGAGTTATGTTTGGAAATCATCTTGTAACTTTCAAAGAAGTCTTTCCTTTCTTTAAAATTTCTAAAAGAAGTTTTTTCGAAGGGAAAAGAAGTCTTAAGAACACTTTTTCTAAATTCTTTGAAAAGAATTCTTTCAAAAACATTAAGTCGTTCTTGCTTATCAATTCCAATACGTTTCTTTAACAAATTTAAAATAAATCCAAGCTCTTAAAGAATTCTTATTTCTTCTTAATTATTCTTTAAGAAGTCTAAAAGATTTCTTGACATTCTTTTGAACGTCTGAAGTTATTATTATTTTTCGAAGAGAAAAGAAATCTTATTTCTTCAAAAAGCTAATTTAAGAAGTCTAAAAGAAGTTTGAATGATTACTTTATTCGCGCTGAAATTGTCTAAAAGAGTTCTTTTTAAAACTTCTTTAAGAAGGGTTAAGAATACTTTTTTCTAAATTCTTTCAGAAATATTAAATTGTTCTTCCAGGCAAATAATTCCTTTCTTTAAGAAATTTAAGACATAATTTAAAAGAGATCCAAGCTCTTAAAGAATTATAATTTCTTTTTAATTAGTCTAAAAGATTTCTTGACATTCTTTTGAACGTCTGAAGTTATCATTGTTTTTCAATCTTCTTAAAGTAATCTAGAGAATGCTTTTAGAAAACAATAATATTTCTTTAACACCTCTTATGTAATTTTTTAGGTGACTTTAAATTTTCTTTTAAAACAGGTAAAGAGAGATAAATAAGATACTTTTAAAATGTTTTTATATGACTTGCCAGTGCGAGATTAGAAAAATGTTAGAAGTAACAATGAGAAATAAATTTTCAAATTTAAATGTTTCCATTTCCATCACACGAGACAAATTTAAACGAAACATTTAATTCATTAAAGAGTTACTTATTTGAACATTGAAATATCCGGCATATTTTTTGTTGTCTCTTGTTAGATTTCTTAAAGACTATTTATTCTAGACGATTTTTCGCTTGCAAGAATGATTTAAGATCTCAAACTCTCAAACAATAATTTTCTAAGACGAGAAGTCTTACGATTTCTAAGTGCTTTTCAAAGAATTCTTCTTTGTATTTTCTAAGAAAATAACAAAACATTAACTGCCAAGAAAATTTACTATTTCAAACGGCTTGAAACTTCTGAATTTCACAAGAGTCTTCAAACCAGATGTATGAAAATATTCGTAAAATAAAAGCCGTAATGGAACGTGGATATGGTTGACAATTTTTACGTTGCTGGAGATGGCTTATATTGGACCATGGCTGACATTTAACAGAAGACAGTTTCGATCAGTAGTATAAGAAGAGTTTCGATTAATGTTGGCTCTCTATCTAAGGTATGGCCAGTTGAGGAAAAATGAAGTCAATTCCTCAAAATATTGTGTATTGTACATATTTGGTTTGTGCTTTACATATTTTTTATGTATTGCATTTTTACTAATTTTTTATATAAATACGTTAAATGGAAAACCTTACAATATTTTTCAAGAACATAAACCAATGTTAAAAATATATTTCAAAACATAACTTCCATTCGAAAAAAAACCGCAGCCTTTCATTATAAAAAATCAATAAAGCTTCCAATTAAAAATCCAGTTCACTAGAACCATTAATATAACACAAAACCTCCTTCGTTTCCCATTTTAACTACAGTCAATTATCTAAGTCATCTCCAAATAACAATCTCTGAAATTCAACACTTCCATGAAACTATAAGCAACATAACAATAAACTCACAACATCCCTGAAATTTGATAGACATAAAATTTGAAAAATAAAAAAATCATTTGTTTACTCAACAAAAATTTGAATGCAACCATATCCCAAAGGAAAGCATCACCAGATCATTAGAGTCAGAAAAAATTCCTCTTTCATGTTTTGTTGGTTCTTCAGATGATGATGATGGTGGTGGATGATGTTGCTGCTACAACAACAGCAATATGGACGCAGATTATTTATCTGTTTGTTATTGGAAATAATTCATTTTTGGTTTCTTTTTCATCTGTTTTCTTGTCTGCTTCGCTCGAAACAGAAGGTAATCGTATCGATCGATAGATCCCTCATCCTTGCGCTGTCTCGTTCATCTGTATCGTCTGTTAAATCTTAAATCACACCCTAAATTTCAACTCATAAACATTCCCGATTGTTCTTTCTTCTTAAATAAACATTCTTCATTTCATAGTTTATGAGTTACTTGTTTGAAGCAGGGCATTCATTCGAAAGCAATCAAGAAAGAGTCAGTCGCCTCAATGCAGCATCTTGTCAGACGTCAGAGAAATACTCTCTTTCACACAGGAAATGAATGATAAACTTTTTTTTGTTTCAATTTGAACTATCAAACGCTTCAAGAAAATAGAAGGAAAGATAGAAAGAAAGAAACATACAGCCATTTCCTATTCGAATTTCAGTAGTATCTAATAGATACACAAGTATCTGATAGACATAAAATATAATTGCTAATTACATTTATTTATTTTTTTCTTGCTGATCTGATTAAAGTTGGATGTTTGCTTTTTTTTGGTATGGTTTTGGTTTCGATGATGATATGTTTGTGTAGTTAGTGTTAGTCGCTCTTCAAGATGATGAGGTAATTGCTTGGGTGGGCGCGTTGGGGTCAATGGTTTGCAGATTGGAATGATTTTTCATTTAAGTTGGTTGGTCGACTCTCCTTTATGTTGCGTGTGGAAAAAATTGGTTTTTGTTTTATTTCTTGGGAGTAAATCAATGTGAAACTGGTTTTTAAATTAAGATTTATTTCTTGTATTATAACTTTTATCCTTTGGGAGTAACTTAATAAAGATATCCCTACATTAACTTCAGAAAATATTCAAGACAAAACAAGTGAAATTAAGAGATTTTAAGAAAACCCCATTCAAAAGACTTCTCCCTCAACCTAACCACACTAGAGGAAAAATGTAAACCGTACAACACTCCTTCAACCTCAACCAATCACTTGAAATTCTCAACAAAATCCATATAATAGTCGATTGTAACCCACGTCAACTCCTCTGAACTTCCTGTATCATAAAAAAGAAGAGATTAAAAATGCCAAACCAACCCACACAGCAAAAAACCAACAATCCATCTCTCTAGTACAAATTTCCATTAAATTTAATTTCCTAAAGAGATTTCGTTCTTTGAAATTTAATTCTGTTGCAACAACAGAACAACATTGTAGCCAGTCAGCCAGCAATCCAGCCGATTGTAGCAATGGCAGAAAGTCATTAATCAAGCTTAAAAATGAAGGAGAAGAAAATTGTAATGGCTAAAATAACTCACAAGAACAGCACAAAGGGAGGGATGGATGGATAGCAAAAAAGGAATGATATGACGATGACGACGGAGAAGAAGAATAGAAAGAAGTCTCGCGATTGAAAAAATTTACTACAAGGCAAGCAAGAACCAACACAATCAAACGAAGGAGTCATTTATTAGATCTTTGTCAATTTTTCATCCTTCGCATTTGTTTGCTAGAAAAACTAGTAGATAAAAGCAATGCAAGCTGATATGGAAAAAGTATGCAAAGTTCCTGGGTCTAGACATTTAACACCTTTTTTGTGTCTCTCTTTGTTACTGTTAATGTTCTTTCGAGGAATATTTGATTTTAGTTTTCAATATATATTATGCTAAATGTTCTCTGGACGTATGTGGGATTTTTTCGGTTGAATAGGGAAAATGTCTCACTGAGAATATCAAGGTTTCATTACTCTCACTGAGAATATTAAGGCTTCTTATGGCTAATGGCTGAAAAACTATAAAGTTTGTAGTTAGCTATAAGTGTGAGTATCTTCAATAAACATTATCATGTTTAATTTTGTAGCACTGGGAACTTACGCTCAAAGGTTTCCATGTATCACTGAGAATATTAAGGCTTCTTTGGTCTCACTGAGAAACTATAAAGTTCATAGTATGTGAAATTACTTTCCTTTAATCTCACTGAGAGGACCTAGATTCGAAGGTTTCCATTTATCACTTAGAAATTTAATGCTTCTTGTGGCTGAGAAACTATACAATTTGTTTAATTTAGCACAGGATTTCTCGTATATTGGGTCTTCAGTTAAAACGACATCACTCAAGAGATCAAAAGGAGAATCATGCTTGCTAACCGAACACTGTTTGGACTAAGTAGAGTGTTAAAATCGAGATTCATTCGGAGAAGCACTAAACTAAACATCTACAGGATTCTTATTATACATGCTCTGATATATAGGGCATCAGAATCAAAAGAAATCACAAACTGGGCCGCTGAGACCACAAATCGAGAGAGACAAATTCTGTATAGAGTCTTAATTGACGCCACGGTTCATATAATCATTATATGTATGTAATTTGCTATCACTGAGAATTTAGGCTCAAAGGTTTCCGTTTATCACTGAGAACATTAAGGTTTTTTTAATCTCACTCATAAACCATAAAGTTCTTATTAAGACTGAATTACTTCCAAGGAATGTCCATTAATTCCAATAAGAGAACCTCATTAAGGTTTTTTTAATCTCACTCATAAACCATAAAGTTCGTATTAAGAATGAATTACTTTCAAGGAATGTTCATTCATGTTTCCTTTAATCCCAACGGGAGAACCTATAATCGAATGCTACCATGTATTACTGAGAACATTAAGGCTTTCTTAGTCTCACTGAGAAACTAAAGCTCATAGTAAGCGGAATACTTCCAAGGAATGTCCATTCATGTTTCCTTTAATCTCACTGAGAAAACCTATATTCTAAGGTTTTCATATATCACTAAGAATATTCAGGCTTCTTTAGTCTCACTGATAAACCATAAAGTTTGTATTAAGAATGAACTACTTATAAGAAATATTCATTCATGTTTCCTTTAATTCCAACCCTATATTCAAACATGTATCACTGAGAACATTAAGGCTTTCTTAGTTTCACTAAGAACATTAAGGCTTAATAAGTCTCACTGAGAAAGTATAAAACCCTACAAAAAACTTCAAAATTATTAATCAAGCAAATTAAATTTCAAGAGCCTCAGAATCACCCTCAATAATTTCCATAACAAAAAAGAGCCAAAATGAACGTGAGAAACAGTAAGTTATCGCAGAAAAAAAACGTCCCGAAAAACGTGAGAAAGTATTTAAGATCCCCGAGTCCAGACACTCAACACCTCTTTGTTGTTGCTTATTGTGTCGTGTCATGCCTGCCAGTGAACAAAAGAGTGTCGCTTGTAACAAGGCATCACATCACAATCACACAGTAGCAGCATCAGCAGCATTTTACCAAAATAAGAATCCCGGCGCGGCGGCGGTGTTGCAATGAAACGAAACTGCAAACAAAAATTACAAATGTCTTACACAAGTTTTCTCATCAAATATGCAAGAACCGTAGAAAACGTTTACTGAAAGTGCAAATTATGGGAGTGCAGCCAAAAGCGTCGGTCGGTCGGAAGTCGCGTAGGGGAAAATCAACGCGTTTTAGGTGTGCTCCAACGTCAAGTTTACTCTTTTTGGTGTTAACGCTTTTGGCGTGTGTCGTCGTAGTCGTGTGTTTCAGTTTCATATTCAAATATTTCTTTTATTTAAATTACAGTCTTACATTCATTGAAATTCGATATATGGTAGAGGTTAATAACTGGGGAAGGTCTCTCTTCTAATGATTCCACATAAAGTACGTATGCATTGTGGTGGCTGGTGCATTGTTTTGTCAGTTTGTTTGTTGGTGGGAAAGTTTAGTTACGAAACAAGAGGAAGTGGCGTTCCATTCTTATTAAGAATTTTATGAGGGACACCAACGGTTGTCTTAGAAACGGAAGAACACAAACTTATCTATGGGTCTGACTACTTCCTTTGATTTTTAGTTGTCATTTATATCTGTTTGGATTTCGTTTTTCTTGGAAGTTTTGGGTGATAATGAACTTTTGTGGACAATGCTTCCGTTCTGTGATTTTTTTTTGTTTTTTGTTATTTAATTTTTGTTTGGATTTTAGGGAGTTTTCTTGCTTCAAACACGGTTTCGGGTTATCAGGTTTCTTCAGAATAAATTTGAAGGTTTGTCTTCCTTAACAGAAAACCTCAAGGACTGTCTGAAGGTTTGTCTTTCTTAACACAAATTCTTAAGAATATTCTTTCTTGAAGAGAAAAGCTGAATGTTTGTCTTCCTTAATAGAAAACCCAAAGGTTTTTCTTTCTTAAAAAAAAATTAAAGGCTTGTATTTTACAATAGAAAACCTTAAGGCTTGTATTTTACAACAGAAAACCTGAATAAATTTCTAATCGTCGCTGAAAATTACAACGAATTGTTTTCTCATTTGAGAGTGTCTGACTAACCAATAACACATTTTTTTGTAAACGAATTCTGCAGACAAAAACCAATCCATAAAGAAAACAAGAAGGTTCGTCTTTCTTAACAGAAAACCTCTAGGATTGTTATCCTTATCTTTCTTAACAGAAATTCTTAAGGATTGTCTTCCTTGATAGAAAACCCTAAGAGCTGTCTTTCTTGATAGAAAACCCTAAGAGCTGTCTTTCTTTAAAGAAACCCTTAAGGTTTGTCTTTCTTTACAGAAAACATTAAGGTTTGTCTTTCGTAACAAAAAACCATAAGGTTTGTCTTACTTAGCAGAAAACCTGAATGCCTGTCTTGTTAGAAAACCCGAAGATTTGTTGTCTTTAAAGAAAAGCTTAAGGCTTGTCTTTCGCAACAGAAAACCAAAAGGTTTGTCTTAGCAGAGAACCTGAATGTTTGTCTTCCTTAATAGCCCAAGAATTTTCTGTCTTTAAAGAAAAGCTTAAGGCTTGTCTTCCTTTTTAAAGAAAACCTTAAGACTTGTACCTTGCAACAGAAAACCTTAATAAATTTCGAAACGTCGCTGAAAATTACAACGAATTGATTTTTCATTTGAATAGCCAATAACACATGAATTCTACAGACAATAACCAATCTATAAAGAAAACCTGAAGGTTTGTCTTTCTTCATTGAAAGCCTTAAAGTTTGTCTTCCTTAACAGAAATCCTTGAAGTGTTTCTTTCTTAACAGAAATCCTTAATTGTCTCTCTTAACAGAAATCCTTCATTGTCTCTCTTTAAAGAAATCCTTAAGGCTTGTCTTCCTTAACAGAAGTCCTTAAGGTTTGTCTTCCTTAATATATAAAGCCTTGAAGTTCTCTTCCTTAACAGAAAACCCTAATCTTCTTCAAAAAACCTTTATTACGTTCTTACACCCTAAATACAAATCAAATATTTAAAAAAAAAAAAAATGTAACAATTTCCAAACATGAAAATGTTCAAGTTTTATCTCCTTGAAAGATGAATCCAAGGCAACAATTTAGTCTCATTATCAATCTGCCCATCCCTCGATCGTTTATCTGTTTTCTTACACCAGCTAATGTAGTTCTGACACACCAAAAATTGATTTGGGATAGGTCTGTTCTGTTTGACTGGAAAGGCAAAGCAAGGAAAGCAAAGAAAACGAATGTGCTGTGCTAGTAACCAAGCAAAGCAGCAAATTGTGTGTTCTGTTTATCGTTCTTAGCACTTGAAGAGTTTGCGTTCGCATGTACTTTCACTTAACGACCGACATGAAATGAAAGAAAAACCACTTGAAACGGAATCCGTCCATCCGATTTCGTATTTTGAATCATCTAAATATTACATAGAAAATTCCTCAGTTAGTCATATCGAGATAAAAAAGAAAGAGGGTGGTGTTGGATTACATTCCGCTGACGATTTCAATAAATAAATATTTTATGAATATTTAAACTACGTCGTCAATTTGTAAAGATCTTGGAAGGCATTCAAGTGCAACAACTTCAACAATAACAACAGAACAGAGCAGTTCAGTAGCAAAAATGCAACAATGGGCTCGGTTGT
The DNA here is from genome assembly GCA_001015175.1 of Megaselia abdita. Classification (NCBI taxonomy): domain Eukaryota; kingdom Metazoa; phylum Arthropoda; class Insecta; order Diptera; family Phoridae; genus Megaselia; species Megaselia abdita. The sequence goes on from JXPG01015094.1 coordinate 36,511, forward strand.
TGTCTTGTTGCTGGTTGTTTTGTTATTACAAGTTCTCAGATTCATCGTTGTTGAATTCACTCACTCGTCTCCCTTGTGTTCTCGCAATGTATGTAGATTATTAGCCGCATCTTATCTGCTCGTTAGGTTCATTAAAAGTGAAGACTGCATAACTTCAATTGATCGACTTAACAATCAGATGGCGAATTCTTGAAATTCCACTGAATTAATAGAATTAATAAAATGCGCGCAAAGCTTCGCTTAAACTACAAATTAATTTGTCGATCACTCGATTAACTAACTTATCGAGCGAGCGAACGAATGAACTACCTCAATCCATCAGATTGTTTTGTTGACAGACAGCTTTTGTTTAATATAATTATTTTTTATTTATATTTATAGTAAAAGTGTGAATTTTTGAAATTCCATTGCAACAAAACAGCATATGCGTTCGTTATCTGAATATTTAATTGTTCCTCCTTCCATATAGTTAATAAGCTATGCTCAGCGTATTTAGTTGACAGTTGGGGTGTTTGGTATTCCATTCGAGATGTTAATTAAATATAAGTATTGTTTGTGGTTTATGACGAGACTGAGTTGAGTAGGGTTGGTCAGCTCAACTCAGATCGATTTTCAAAACACACAACATTTCGTTAAGGACGGAAGGTGAGGTCGTTAATGGATGTTGTTTATATGGAGACGTCACGCTGTGATTGCTTTTATAAGATTTCATTTTCGATAAGAGGATTACTTTGTTTTTATGAAGAGAGGGATTGTTTATAATTGGACAAAGGACTTTTTATTTTTCATTTATTCTATCTATTTTTTATTAATGATGGTTTGGTTTTGATTGATAGGGGTTTTATTAATGCAGAATATGAATAATATTAAATGTCTTATATTAACACAATTATGTTATACTTCTGTTAAAATATGCTCGAACACTAAGAGAAATAATTTTTAAACGAAAAAATGTTTTAGTTTTTTAAGAAACTCGAAAATTAAATTATATTTTAAATATTTATTTCTAAAATAGTATTTTTAATTTCTCAAAATACGTAAGTTTTGTGAAAATTCTAAAGGTAATTGTTTTAAGTTAAGATTTAGTTTTAAAAAATCTTACTAAAATATTTGTCCTTTTTATCTTAAATAAAACTCTAAAGTCTAAATAATTTTTCCATTTTCAAAATATCTAATACAAAACTCGTAAAAATCGATTATTGGGGTATTGCAAAAAAAAAA
>JXPG01015099.1:5904-17324 GCA_001015175.1 Megaselia abdita
ATTATTTTTATATTTGCCTAATCTTTGATGATATCTATTTTTGTTTATGTTTATTAATATTATTTTGTTTTTCTTTTTTTGTATTTTATTGTAGGGCATTATTTGTTTGACTAAATTTGAAAGATTTTTCCTTTTACTTATTTTTGATTGTTTTTATGTTTTTTTTTATTTTTGAGGGATTTTTTTAAAAATATACTTTTGTTTTTTTTTTATTAATTCTTGATGGTATTTATTGTTTTGATGAAGGAATTTTTCACTTTGCTGTTTCCGTATTTTTTTATTTAGTTTTTTTTTTGTTTCGCGGAAGAATAAGTTATTTCGTATATTCCAGACTTCAAGGAACTTAAAGTTTGGCCGAAATCGCTAAAACTCCGACTATTCAAATTGATTTCAAACATCATTCTTGACTCCTCTTATTACCATCCCAGAAATCGTTTAAACATATATTTTCTAACTCCTCTCAAGATTAAATTAAAATGTTGACTTGAAATCGTTTCTGGAATCTTAGAACNTTTGGCCGAAATCGCTAAAACTCCGACTATTCAAATTGATTTCAAACATCAATATAAGCCCTTGTTTTTATAATATAGATAGATGTGCCACAAGCAACAAACCAAACATGTCCGTTGTTTAACTTCCAAACAACGTTTTTTGGAAATTTAAAATTCATGGAGTGGTTTTGCAATATAATCAACACATCAGGTGGCATTTTCATCATACTAATATGCTAATATATTCGGAAGAATTAAAGAATACCATGTCGTACAATATTAAACAAACCCAGTTCAGGTCTGATTGGCCTATTCCAATGCAAGCACAATGTGCATTTGTTTACTTTGAACATTTGCATAAAAGTTGTAACATTTTGATGGCATAAATTATTGAGATAAACTGGATTATGTTCGCTGATTTTTAAAGCGAAAAGCATATTGGGCCATAATCATAACAAGGTTGGTTTTCATATACAAAATCAATATAAAGACACGACACATTCTAAAAATGTTCTAAATACATTGAATTCTAGGATAAGGTTAAGAATATCTCTATATATCGACATAAAAAATTCTGAAGGCTTGAAAGCTTTTCAAGACTCAAAGCTTTACAATGAAATATTTGGGATCAAAAAAATGAATGCCAAATAATTAAAAAAAAAATCACATCACTTATATATTTTGTGGTTTTTCTTTAGATTTTGAAGAGTTTTCTATAATGTTGGTATTCAGAGTCTTGAAAGACAAAATATTTAGTTTATTTTGTTCAAAATAAAAAAAATTGAATGTCAACTACTTTTGAAAATAGAATTTGAGTAAGTTCTAAAATTGGTAAAATATGAAACAAGGACTTTCAATAAGCTTTAAATCTTAACATTTTTGAAAGTATTGTTCTTAACTAAATTTTTAGATGTATCTAATATATATTTACTACAATTAATATTTGTAATTTAGTAGAAAAAAATTGTTTGAAAAGAACTATGTCCACTTCAGAAGAAAATCGAAAATTGATTATTGAAACAGCTTTGAAAAATCCTCTTTGGCCGCAACGGAGAGTTGCAAAAGTGACTTAATCTTCGCGGAAGACCATCGGAAAAGTCTTAAAACGTTACAATCAAGATTTTTCTTTAAAAAGACGAGAGGGTTCTGAAAGAAAAGTTTTGTGCCAAAGCCCAAGAAAGTGTCGAAGATTGTAAGTCTTTTAAAGAAGAACCCCAGACTTTCGTTAAGGAAGGTGGTTATAAAAGCAAGGAGCTCCAAGTCAGCAGTGGACAGAGTCAAGAAAAAACCGGATTGAGGTCTTACAAGGTTCAAAAAGTACCAGACCGGAATGCAGTTAAGAACACTGAGGCAAAAACCAGAGCTAAAAAACTGTACTCTGATTATTTTTCAAATAATTTTTGTTGCATCATGGACGATGAAACCTATGTTCTAGCGGACTTCAACCAGCTACCTGGACAAGAATTTTTTGTCGCAGACTCAAGAGGTAATGTCGAGGAGCAATACAGAGTGAAAACAATTACTAAGTTTGAACTACGAAAAATGAAATGAAAGTTCCTGAAACCACAATTAAAAACCTAATGGAAGGGGTCCCGAATAAAGTAAAAGACTTTTAGAAAAATTGATTATTTTTAAGAATCTGCTATAATTATTTTATTTAGAATTAAATAAAGTTTCCAAAACGTTGAATATGTTAAGCGGTTCAAAAGTTATTACAATTTTTCGATGGGAACTTTTTTTCTGGGACAGTTCTTATATATATCATTTAATATATTCCGATCACTCTAATTTCAATTCCCACTAATCTAAAATTTAATTGAATAAAAAGTCTATATACAAAGCTCATCAAGTTAAAAATAAGCCTTTTAGAGCCCTAAAAATCCTTCAAAAAAATGCTCTATCGAACAAAATAATGTAATGTATTCTACTTGACATTACTTTTTTACTTTACATAGATTTTTCTATGCATATTATAGCTTTTTTTTTGTTTACTTTGGCTTAAACAATTTCACAATTTTCTCTTTTAAAGTGTACTATTTTACCTTAAAAGTTCAAGTTGTATTATTATTTTCCAAACATTTGTTTTTTTTTTTATATTTTTAATTGTAAAAATAAAATAACTTTTTGAAAAGTTTAGTTTTAAAATAATAACTTGAGATTTTTAAAATGTTTAGGACAATTCCAAACTGATATCTTGCCAGACCATTAGATGTTTAAGAATCCTTTAAACAAACCACAACTGAATACACAGTAAATGTCCTTTAAGTCTTTAAGTGAAAATGTAACGCTGAATATACTCGGAATCCGCCTTGACTACTAAACAGGATCTAAACATAACTTAAGCACAAAATTACCAAAAAATTAAAGAAATATTTATTTAGCCACATTAAGCAAAGAAGACATAATTCTTCTCATATATATCTTCTATGCAGAATACTTGAAATTTCAACTATTTCCGTAAGTGCAAAAATTCGATAAATGCGAACAAGAGCCTTGGTTCTACTTGGTCATTTTAATTTTAGCGTTTATGGGTTTAATTTCAAAAATGTCCTTAAAACGTTTTTAAACAATTTACAATTTGATCGCTTACGAAATTTTTCAACGAAATTTAAATTATTTACGAATATTTACTTTAGTTTTATGGATCAATATCGAGATCGAGATTAACTAAATTTTTCCTAGATTTAGGAAAAAATTTAAAGTATTTATCCAACTGATTATAAAAAGCCTTAAGCGCTCTAGAAAGATTTTTTATGAACCCTGTCTATTCATTCATATTTTTAAATAAAAATAAAATAAATTTCAAAATATAATTCAAATTTCAGAGATTTAATATCATTACAATTACTTCAAGTTTTAACAATTTTCAAGTTCCAATTCAGGGCAATATAAATATTTCTAAATACAACACTTTATATATTTTCAATTCATTTTCAACTTTTATATTTATTTTAGGAAGACATTTCTAAAGGTTATTTCAGGAGATATTTAAGAATTTCTTTTTTTATTTAAAGAATTAATGAAAGATTTTTCAAACAAACACTATTGACAAGTTCAACAGGTACAAGATTTAGTTTTCGGTGTTTTTGTGTTCAGTATTTTTGTTTATAGTCAAAATATTAAAATAAAATTCAAAATATAAATTTAAGGACAAAAAACATTTTTTTTTTGTTATTATTATTTATTATTTCAATTTTGGAATCCAAAAAAGCTAGTCAACATTTTTAAATTTACCTTAATCAACTCAATTTTTATGGTTCGTACAAGAAATGCACAAGTTAAAATAAGCCTTTTTAAGCTCTTTTAAGCCCTCAAAATCCCTAAAAATTTGTCTGAAATAACTTCCGTGTTTATTAAGATAATCATAATTTCAAAACTTGTTACAAAATTCTTATATGGAACATTTTTTAAAATGTTATTTCCAAAATTCTGAATTTTCTTACAGAATTTTTATTTAAACAAAATTTTGCAAAACATTTGAATAAAAAATTGGAATATTTGGAATTTTAAAAAGTTGGATATAGTAAAAGACTTGCATAATTTTGTTAGTTGTTTTAAAAATTTATTATGATTTTTGGTTTATATTATCATTATTTTTTTCGATTTTTTTCTGTGTTATTTTTAGTTAAACTTAATTAAAAACTTAATATTTGTTGACTCTGAATTAATATATTTAAAAATGGTCGGATCTCAAGAAGAATAATTATACACCCAGATAAAATTGTGCAATACAGTTTCAATTATTGAATAAAACAAACTTTTATTTTAAGTTTAAAAAAAAAATATAAAAAATGTGAAAAAAAATGTTTAAATAAAAAAAATACAAAAGAAACATTAAGTAGATGATAAAATAGATTAAATAGTCATAGTTAATTTTATTTTAAAGTTAAATCAAAAAAGTTAAAATAATGTCTTACGCTGCATCATTTTTTAATTATCATTATGATGATTATTATTATTACTATTATCGTTAGTGATTAGATATAGATTTTTATTGGAAATCGTTAGCTAATCTTGTTTTGTGTTAATTTTTTTTTAAATTATTTAATTTTTAATTTTAAATAATAAACTAAAAATATATAGAATTAATATATATATATATATTTGAAATATGTTTTTGAGATTTTTGAAGTTAACTTAAACTTTATTTTATTGTTTTGTTTATTTTGTTGATTTCTTTCAATATTCATTATTCTTCATTTTTTTATAATAGTTTTTTATATTTTGTTTTTGATTATTATTTTAGTCTATGTCTTTTTAGTATTTATATTATTTCTAAAGCTTTTTATAAATTATTGTTTATTGGACTTTTCATTTTATATAGAATTGATTATTCATTTTAAAAAGTTCAAAGTTCAGTGTTTTTTCTTTTAAGTTCTTCGCCATATTTTTTGTTTTTCTTGATTATTATTGTTATTTTTTAGTAATTTCATATAGAAATCATTTTTTAAATTGTGTGCTTATCTTTTTTCTATTTTTTTTGTATTTATTGTTTTGAGAATAGTTTTATTTTTAAGAATTTCTTAAGTTCTAAAACATGGTTGTTTGGTTTCGAAATTCTTAATATTTTTTCTATTTTTATTTAGTTTTAATTTTAAATATTTGTTTGGTTTTGGAATTTCTACACATAATTTGTAAAGCGTTAAGTTTTTGAAAAATCTATTAATTTTTTTAAAGGTAAAATGTTTGGAATTTTGTTGAAGATTTCTGCAATTAATATAAACAATGGCAATAAAAATAATACAATTTTTAAAAGAATGTTTCTTTTGTAAAAACATTTTTAAATTATCACTGATATTGACAAAAGCTAATTCAAGTAATTTAATTAATTAATAGCATTCCAAAGAATTCTTTGAAATTAATCTAAAACTTTAGAACCAATTTAAGAGATTTCTATAAATCACTTGATAATGAAATCGTCGTTGTTTTCAGGAATGGATTTTTGTAGAATTTTAAGAGTGTTAGGATTAGGGAAAGGTTTTCTATAGTTTATCTCTCGATCTCGACTGAAGACGAGTTCCTATTGCCACTCAAAGGAAACAAGACCAAATAAACTTATTAAAAAATAGTGCTGAAACCAAAAAGAAACCCAAGACCACTTTGATTCTCATAAAAACATAAAAGCGAACCATTGAAACTCCACAGGTGTGATGTGAGTGATTCATAGGACAACAACAACAAGAGAATTAGCATAAAAAAGTAAAGCAGAACAGTCTGAGTAAAGTTTCGTTTCATTGTAAGTCCAAGTGAATTCATGAATCAACAAAACAAACAATAAGAGAAACAAAGAGCAGTGGTGCATTTTCGATTAGTTTCGTGTGACCTGAACCTGAACCCCCCGGTTTCCTCACTTCACTTCCGGACCGACGGACCGGACTGTGCGTTGGACTGTTCTGTGAGAAACATTCATTCATCCATGAAATATATTTCACCTACAACAAACACAGACAAAATGCAGGAGGAAAGTTTATGGAAAAGAAGACAGGTCATCAGTAGTCAAACCAACTAAACTAAAACTAGTCAACAGTTGGTAGAAAAGTAGAAAAAAGTCTGTAAAAATTAACAATAAAAATGTCGTAATTACCCAAGAAACAAGAGCTCCATTAAGAAATTCCTCTATTTCGCTCATGGTTGTGGCAGAAGAAGCAGCCATTATTTTGCCTTTTTCTTCCAGCTGGTTCGTCGTCTGGTTTCTTCTTCACTTCTCTTAACTTAACTTGATTGAATATTTTTTCATAACTTTTTTCTTATTTTTGCATTTTTAACCATTTGATTTTTTTTTTCAATTTTCTTATTTTCACAATGACTTTAGGAGTTAAATTTCCTTTTTATTTTCAACACTTCTTTGAATCATTAGAATTTCATTTTTCACGTCCGCTTTCATCCGACTTTTACAATTTCTTTACGCGACTAAAGGTAAACTGTTTTTTTGTTGTTTGAATGAAAATAAATAAGGCTCTCCCTCTAAACGCATGTGTTAGAAAGAGACAGAACTTTAAGTCAAGTGAAAAAACCGACAACTCTGGTGTCAAGCCGCGCAACATAAAGTTACGCCGTCCAACGGTATAAGCTTCCCGGTTTTCTTATTTATATTAAACCGATAGAGGCTCTTAAAACCAAAAAAAATTAAATCATTTGAGAAAGAGGTAACGAAACTTTTGCGAGGATGAAATTTCGATTGAATTATAAATGTTTACATCAACATGTAGCGAAACGAGGCTATATTTGTTATGAATAAAGCCATAAAATCTATTTAAGTCCTCCCAGTCGTAGCTTGAATTTATGTCTCTAAGAGGGCAGCAGTGTCTGGAAGGCTGTACACAGTCATCCGGAAGAGGGAGCTTAGTCTGTTTGAATTGTATTGGCGTTTTAGGTTGATGTGGCCAGCTTTCTCTTCTTTTTTGTGTGGGTGTCTATAGCTTTTGAGTTGAGTTCATTATTAGGCGGGACAGTCTTTAAACATCGTGGATTCCTGTTGTATTCTCTTAGATGATTAAAATGGATTTTGTATGGTATTATCGTATTTCTGCTCACAAACTCATATCGTGTTCATATTCGGGAACGGTGACCCAGCTAATTATTCTTCCACTGAAGAGTAAAAGGGAAGACTCTATGAAATACAAGGGCAGTTCAATAATTAGCCAGTCTGAACATGAAAACACTATTTATTTACTAAAAGCGAGACTAAAAGATAATTTCTCAACATAGTCTCGTTTTAGGTCGATACACTTAGTCCAGCGTTTCTCTAACTTCATTCTTGTAATACGATTTCTCAAGCCCTTCAAAATACGCATTTGTTTCCAATTCCCGAGGGGTGGGACGCTTTTCCAAAATTTGTACAAAGACTGAATATATCAAGTCTCTTGTGAATACTGAAAGACTGCACATAGAGTATATATATTTAGAGTACCAACACAAAATTGACCCAATGAGAAATCTTATCAGAACATTAGCTAATTGCATGTTTAAAGAACTTCTTAAGCTAGCAAAATTGAAACAAACAACAACTGAAGTGAACGTCTTATAACTCTTCAATCATTAACGTAACTCTTGATATACCAATTTTGTGTTGGTACTCTGAATCCGCCTTTACTACTAAACATAATCTAATCATTTCTTAAACACAAAATCACCAAAAAATTAAACAATTGTTTATTTAGCCACATTATGCATAGAAGAGCTCTCTGAAAGCTCTTATATTTGTTTTCTAGGCAGAGGGCTTGAATTTCCAGCTATTTTTGTAAATGCTTACTAAATGTGGACAAGAGCCTTCGGTTCTACCTGAGGATATATTCAGCGTAACATTCTCTCTTAAAGAGTTAAAACACGTATACTATACATTCAATTGTTTGTTCAAATTTTGTTAGCTTGAGAAGCTTTTTAAGCAAACCTTTAATAAATGTTCTGATAAGATTTCTGCTTGGGTATATAGGTTTGTTTAATATGATCATCATTGGACGGGGAATTATAGAAACAGGAACAATTAAAATACCTACAGCATCACTCAGCAAAAAATACAGTATATAGTATTCAGTCTAAAAAATTAAACATATTAAAATTAATAATATAAAAATATATTTTTTTTAATTCTATAAAGTGTAACAATAAATACATTCCAAAATTTAAAAAAGAAAAAATATACAATTCCAAAAATCGCATAAAAAAGTCATAGAGCCCCAGAAGCAATTTGTGAAGACCAAAGAGACAACTTTTCACTACAGACTAGACAGCGTTCTATAACTATACCTTTAGGAACTCCTAGACAATGCACCGAGGATGTACATCATGGAGAGCGTACTTTCTAAATGAAGCCGCCAAAGGAAACAATACGAAAACTTGTGCAAACGAGTTCAAAGACAGTTTACTCCACACCCAATCAGCATTGACAAATCCAAAAATCAATTCACTATCAAATACTACCCAGGTAGAACTGAAGGCTCTTGTCCACATTTAGTAAGCATTTCCTAAAATAGCTGGAAAATCAAGCCCTCTTCATAGAACACAAATATAAGAGCTTTCAGAGAGCTCTTCTATGCATAATGTGGCTAAATAAACAATTGTTTAATTTTTTGGTGATTTTGTGTTTAAGAAATGATTAGATTATGTTTAGTAGTAAAGGCGGATTCAGAGTACCAACACAAAATTGGTATATCAAGAGTTACGTTAATGATTGAAGAGTTATAAGACGTTCACTTCAGTTGTTGTTTGTTTCAATTTTGCTAGCTTAAGAAGTTTTTTAAACATGCAATTAGAAAATGTTCTGATAAGATTTCTCATTGGGATGGTAGTATATGTGTCTCATTTTAAAGAGAAAATAGTTACAATTTTCTTTTTAAAAATTATAATTCTTTTAATTAGAGCTATATTGAAATTTGGTTTTATTTGTTTTCAACTTAAATATACAGTTTTTATACAAGAACATTTCTAGTATTCCTCTTTGCTTAGTTATTGTGATGAAGAACTTTTTTTTATATATATTTTGAGCGAAAACCTATACTGCTGTGTTTTGTGATAATCTGATAACTCCCTAAAATATATAGCATTTATCAGAAAATTAAGCTATACTAAAATTTCAACATAAAAAAAAGTTCTTAATCAAAAAGATAACAAAACTATTTCAACTATAAAGAAACCTAAATTTAATAAAATTAAATAGGACAAAAGTGAATAATAATTTTGAATACAAAAGAGCTTTATAATGACTAAATATCCGAAATCATTAACTAAACTCAATCTCAACAAAAAATGGCATAGTAAATGACAACAGTTGGCTGTTGCTAAAAAGGTTGGCGATTCCCAAAAAAATAAGGCCAAGCTAACTATACTCGGAACAAAGCCATATTTTTATAGCGCGACCGCAATAAACTTCCAGTTTTGAAAAATTAAATGTTTTTTTAAAGATACATCGACAAAGGAATACATAAATCGGGTGAGGTTTTGTTCTTTTTTTAATTAGTGATATTTTTCCGGATTTTCTCCGGAATTTATTTAAAGATGTACTTTTTCATAAAATTTACTTCTATAATAGTGTCAGACCAGTGTGTGTTTTCGGAAATTTGAGTAATATCATGCTTAGTCTACATTTCCTATCTACTATAAACAGTTATATAAGAGAAGTAGCAATCAAATCAATTTTGATATCTTAAAATTCAAATATTCCAATCACCTTTTTATTAATAAATAGAGTCTTGCATATGTTTAATTTTGTTTTTGAAACACTGTCTCACAGCAATGACCCATTACTTTTTGATTTGTTAAAACTGGATTTTAAATATTACCGGATTTTTTTCTTATAACATTCTCATTCAACTAATCAACTAATTCAACATCAACGACGGCAATAGGTTTACAAGGTATTTGAAACCAGTTTCCAAGATGTATTCTAGAATGTCTGAACTAGTATTTAAAACTTCTACAATTTTTCTCCAAAGCCGTGCTCAAAAGGTTTAGAAGATTTCTTGGCACGATTTTTAAAGACCTTCTAGAATACCTCTTTAATATTTCTTCAGAATACCAAAAAAGGCGTCACTACCTCTTGAAGACTTCTACAGGGAACCCTGAAGCAGTTTTCTACACCTATAAAAGAGAAAGAAGTTACAGAAACCGTAACAATAAATACCATACAAAATGATATTAAAATATTTTACAATAAGTACAAGGGAATAAAAATTAAATAAATATTTCTACAAAAATTTAAAACCTAAATTGTAAAATTTTAGAAAACGGAATAAATACTCTACATTGAAACAAAATTTAACAAAGACACATAAAAAAGTGTACAACAATTAAAGAAACAGTTCTTTGAAAACGAAAAACCAAGGTTTCTTCAAAGCAATAAAAACTGTATTTTAAAACAAGTTCAACAAAAATAGAAACTATGAAAAATACAAAATTAAGAAAATCCTCCACTGCATATAAAAATCTCCAAATTGCATATTTTATTTAAAAAAGGGAATAGAAATTTTTTAAATTAAAAAATAAAAAGTCTATTAAAATTTTAAACATGTTTATAAAAATAAAGAATTTATTTAAAATTTCATTTTTTTTTTTAAATATATTAAGTTTATACATTTTAACATTTTGAAATAATAATTTAACGCAAATTTTGTTTTTTTTTTAATCTATATTTATTTATAATTAATTTTATATTTTTGAGAATGTATAATTTTAGCTTTTTATATTCATTTGATTTTAAAAATTTGTAATTTTTATTTCTATATTATCAAAATATTTTAATTTTTTATAAGCTATAAATTTATTAAAATTTTGTGATTTAAAAATTTGTTAATATTAATTATATTTTTATATAAATTTAACTATTCTGAACTCATTTTGAAAACAACCATACAAAAGAAATAAAGATTCTTTTTTAAATTGTTTGTTGAATTTCATATTTTTGAAAATTAATAATTTTATTATTCATGTTAAGTTTTGAAAAAAGAAATATTACAATTACTCAATTTGTAATGAATGTAAAAGAAAAAAAATTAGTCATTTCTGCAAAAAATCCAATATTTTAAAATTTTAAGTTTTTTGAAAAAATGCACTGTAAAATTTTTGAGTCAAAAATACAAAATAGTGAATTAGACTTTTTAATCAAACTTTTCTTCTACAAAATGTTTTATTCAAGAAAATTAAGAAAAATCGGTATAAAGATCCTATATTTTAAAATTTTCATATTTTTGAAAAAACTGCAAAGGGGTACTGTCAAAAATACAATTTTCGTGAAATTGACTTTTTTATCAAAAATTTTCTTTTACNAATTTTCTTTTACAAAGTGTTTTATTTAGGTAAATTAAGACATTTCCTTAAAAAATCCAACATTTTAAAACTTTCATATTTTTGAAAAAAATGCAAAGAATGTCAAATTTTTGATTGAGTTAAAAATACAATTTTCGTGAAATTGACTTTTTAATCAAACTTTTCTTC
>JXPG01015099.1:18014-33664 GCA_001015175.1 Megaselia abdita
AAATTAAAAAAAATTCGCTAAAAATACAATATTTTAAAATTTTCATATTTTAATCAATCATATTTTATGCAAAGGGGTACCACTGTAAAAAAAATGGAGTCAAAAATACAATTATCGTGAAATTGACTTTTTAATAAAACTTTTCTTCTACAAAGTGTTTTATTTAAGTAAATTAAGACATTTCCGTAAAAAATCCAATATTTTAAAAGCTTCGTATTTTTGAAAAAAAGTGAAATTGACCTTTTAATCAAACTTTTCTTATACAAAGTGTTTTATTTAATTAAATTAAGACATTTCCTTCAAAAAATCAACTATTTTAAAATGTTCATATTTATGAAAAAAATTCAAACTTTTGAGTAAAAAATAAAATTTTCGTGAAAGATCTCGGACAAAAACAGAAAACACTTTAAAGACTCAAACGGTTATTTTTCGACAACTCTTTAAAATTCAACAAACAAAATCTAAGACAATAGCTAAAGAATACAAAACAACCTAAATTAAAATGAAAAAAAGACTAAGAAATTTGATTGAAATAAAAAGAATCCAAAAAGATTCTCATCAACATTAAAAAAAAAAACCTATGTCATTAAAATACCTTTATCTGTTATCAAAAAACCTCTTCCTTTTCCCAAAGAAAAAATACACAAAAAACGTATAACAAAAAGCGTGTAATTTATTAATTTCTTTTTACAAATTAAGAATATTGTTCTTTCGTTCAGTTCAACTTTAAAATTTCAATTCAATTCAGTCGGTTCTATAAATTTGTATTTAAATTTTAGTTTATAATCTTTTGTCTATAGTGTTTTTTTTCTCATTTTAACTTCAACTTTATAGTTTTTATTTCTTTCATATTTTTAGTGAGCAAGAATTTTTCAGGTGCAAATAGCTTGGTGGTTGCGTGGTTTTTGGGTGTGTGTATGATTCAAGAGAGACTATTTGTATTTGTATGAAATGTAAATAATAAGTAAAAAACGAAAAAAGATGCTTAGTTTTATTAATTGGTTTTTATAATTAAATATAAAAAAGAACTTAAAATAATACACTAAAATTATGTTCGAAATGTTTATGATATTTAAGAATTTTTCTTGTTGGGTTTTTTTAAATAATTGTTTTTTGTTTAGAAAAATATACAAATATTTTATATACGGGTTTTTAATTAATTAAACTTTTTTCTTTTTGACTATATTTTTAAACTCATGGTCTTCTTTCTGTTTACGAAGGATGTAGTCGATTGATATTACTAAAATAAATACAAATTAACGAATACAAAGTTTTTTTTGATATATAAATCGTTTCCGTTTAGGCAAATAATGTGCTAGAAATATAACTTGTTGGCACAAATCCCTCCTCCCAACTTGACCCTTGGCCTCGTCGCACTCGCGTCCATCCATCTCCTTGATCTAACTCTATCACTTGAAGCTCTTCTCCTTCAATCATTGGAATGCTACCTTCACTTGATGCTGCAATGGAAATAGGTTTTGTTTTAGTTGTGTTTTAATTGGGTATCTTCTTAAATTACTATTTTTGAATTCTCTCAAAAGCGAACCATGAAAGTTTTAAGTAAAGATCATTTTAAATATCAACTTTATCTTTTTTGAATCTTTACAAAAATGTTGAATTTCTTGTTAATAAAAGTGACTACGTCTTTGTCTCAATTTAAGCATTACATTTATATTTTCGAAATTTGTTTAAAATAACATAAAGTTTTAAAGTTTTTAAGAATTTTAGTTTTAAAATTTATGGATGGAGGAAAAATATTGAAAACTGTCTTAGATTCCTTTTTAAAAATTATAATTTATATCATGTTTTTTTCTTAATACTCCTTTTAATAACATCAGTAATTTTAAACTATTTTTTCAAAATGTTTAACTTTTTTTGTTGTTAAATTTTTGTTTTGAAATAAATCAAAATTTGTGTACTTTTTTAAATGTTGAGTCTTATAATAAAGAATTTTTCCTATCACGATTAAATTTTTAGAAATATTTGCAAGGTTTTATAATTTTTTACGGGTCTTTGTGATTCTCCATTGCTTTTTGAGGATTTCTTCAAATGATTGCCTTGATTTACAAATTTTGTTCCGAAACTGAAATCACTTTCCTACATTTCATATTTTTTTTAATAAAATATATTTCAAAAGCAAAAAAGAATTTTTGTATTTTAAAATTTTTAGTTAAAGTTTTCCCGAAACATGTAACATTATTATATTTTTGAAAAGTTTTTTTAAATACCATTTTTAAACATCTCATTTACTTAAAAAAAAATATAAATCGTTTTTTGTATCTGCATTGTATTGATTTATATTTTTAATTTTGTTTGTCTATTTTATATTTTGTTTTATTTTTTTATATAATTTTCAAACAAATAGTTAATAGATATTTTTATTCTTACATATTTACGATTCTTCAACATTAAATAATACCTTACAATGTAAATTATTATTAAACAAAAGTAGAAATGTGTAATTGTTTTCAAATTGTAGAAATTTAAGATTGTTTTAACAAAACTCACAAACGAAAATCAGATTCAAATCAAGTTTTTACTATTGAAATTTCATTAAAAAATTTATATAAAAAAATCCTGTCTCAGATTTCTTTTTCAAAACTATAATTTAAATTTAGTTTTTGATAAATCCTACATTTTAAAACGCTTTTGTTTTAAATTTATTCTTCAAATATTAAACTTTTAAAGAAACTCAAGATTGTTAAAGCTTGTTTTCAATTAAAACATTTTTGGAAACTAAATTCCAGTGCCTTTTTTTTCAAGTTTTTTTTTCGAAACTTTAAACACTTAACTATATATTTCATATATTTAAAAAAAATATGTTTTCAAAAAAAAAAATACCTTATTTTAAAGATTTGTTTTCAATGTAATGTTTTTTAATTTTTAGTTAAATTTTTCCCGGAATAGAATTTTAGAAAATGTAATTTTAATGTTTAAACTCATGATTTCGCGAAATTAATGTTTCAATTCAATAACAAAGTTAATTTTTTTACGTTTTTAATTAATTAAAAAAAATATTCGAAATTATTATTTTGAAAACAATAACTTTTGTTTACACGATTTAATTATTCAGGCTTAATTTTAAAACTTTAAAAATGTTTGTTTTCCTATTTTAACGTTTTTCTAGTTTTAAAAATTTCTTACTTAAGTTTCTAAATATTTTTTAACTCTGAAATTTATGTTTTTTCAAATTGGGTTCTTAAATTCCATTTTTTAATGTTGTCTTTCAAATTCTATTTTTCATTATTTTTTATTTTGTTTTTTTTTTTTTTTTTTTTTTAATTTTCTTTTTTTTTTTTTTTTTTTTTTTTTTAAAAATTTACTTTCCAAACAAATAGTTAATTTGTTGTTTTTTTTCCTACGTCTTAAAAATCTCTTGTAATGTAAAATTTAACATTTAAACAAAAATAGAATTGTCTGAACTTTCCAATTAAAATTGTATACATTCAAGATATCTAAACATTCTGACCATATATTGTTTTAATAAAAATGCAACAAAACTCACCATCAAAAGGATACAACGCTATACAGGTTCCTAAAGGCTGTAGAACTTCTGGTTCATAATCATCATTAGGATTTTCATGGGCACTTCCTTGACCCGAACCAGGCAGTGATGTGTGTGATGTACCTAAGCCACTTTCGGGACTCGCGGAACTACTAAAATATTCAGAAAAAACCACATTAATAAACTGTCTTGAAATTAGAAGGAAAAATACGGGTGTTAAAACCAAACCAAGCATGCACAAATCTACAAAAAATGACACCAAAAGCTAAATTTATCGATTTAAAAGTTATCTTGATGAACTTCCCGATGAAAAAACTTTTAAATTGATAGATTCAATTAGGCAAAAGGTTAGGAATCGAATGAAATGAAAATGGAGGATCTAGATGAACAGTAACAACGACAAATGTGTACCCGTTATTATTTAAATTAAGCCCATTTTCAATTTGCGCCACATTATCCTCAGAATCTGACCTGCTTAGGCTGCCACCATCTTCATGATGGTCATCATGACTATCGTCGTTTTCAATTTCCGCTGAGTTCCCACTTCCATTTGAATATCTGTGGAGGAAAGGGTGATTTTTTTTATTAAATTTTGTTGTAGAAAATTTGTTTTTTAGTATTAAAAGTAAATGGAAATTTTAAGTATTTTGAAATCTAAGAACTTTGCAAAAACGAACAATTTTTAGAACTTTCTCTTAATAGCAATGTAAAAATTATAGAATTTGTATTTTTTTAATTAATTATGAATTTTTAAAACAGCAACAAATATGTTAAAACACACTATTTGGAAACATTTGCTAAATTTAGTCTTATTTTAAACAAAATTGGAACTTTCTTTAAATCAATTATTAAATTTTAAAATTAAACAACAATAAAAGATATTTTAAATTACACTTCTTTGAAAACATTTACAAAATTCAAAATAAAAAAAGAACTTTCTTTAAAAACACATTCAGTTAAAAATTAAATTTTAAAAATAAGAAAACTATCATCTTTAAATTCCATATATTTTTCCAAAACAAAATTAATTTAATTTTAATAATTTAAACATTTATTGGAATAAAAAACATATTTAAAAAAAACTCCCGTTATAGAAACTAAACATTTCTTAAAACGTAATTTTTTAATTTTTTCAAAAGAGTTAAAAAAATAATAAGAAAAACAAAAGTCCACAAATTTATTGAAATATCAAAAACGATTAAAACTTTTACTAAATTCTAATTCGAAATATTTATTTTTATTAAATTTTGAGTTGAATGGTTTTTTGTTTTTAAAATGTAATTAAACATAAGTTTAAATTCTATAATTTTCTCAAAAGAATTAAACAAATAATAAGAAAAATAAAAGAACTCAAATTTATTGAAATATCAAAAACGATTGGGACTTTTATGAAATTTATTTCTTTTAAATTTTAAGTTGAATTGTTTTTGTTTTTAAAATGTAATTAAAAATATTGAATTAAATTTTTTTTTTCTAATTTTCTCAAAATTAAAAAAAAAATAAAAAAAAATTAACTTTTACTAAATTCTAATTCGAAATATTTATTTTTATTAAATTTTGACTTGAATGGTTTTTGTTTTTAAAATGTAATTCAAAATACTTAATATTCAAGTTTAATAGAAAAATATTTATTAAAAACAAATATAATAAATAATGATTAAGTCGTTTCTTAAAACTTTCTCACTAACATAAAAAACAATATTTTAAAACTAATTCTTCTTTAAAGACTTTGTTAAATATTGTTAAAAATTATGCTTTTAAGATATGTTTTATACCATTTTTATAAATTTTAAAATATTATAATTTATAAAAATTGTAATTTTTAAATACTTATGAATTACAACAACTAATATTTTAAGCCACACTAGTTTTAAAACATTTGCTAAATTATGTTCCAAAACCATATTTGAACTTTCTCTGAAAACAAATTCTGAAATCATCTTTGAATTCTTGTTTTAAATTGGTTTTTCAAAAACTTGATTAGATTTTTTTTTAAATTGGCAATGATTATATTATTGATATGATTTAAAAAAAAATTAAATATTCCTAAAAACGTCATTTAAACTTTTAAAACCTTAAAAATAATGAAAATTTAAAAAAATGTAACATTTTCATTAAATTTGAAGTGAAACAACAACAAAATCTGAATTAATTCTTAATTTGTTTTTCGAAAACTTGATTAGATTTTTTTTTTTTAATTTTGCAATGATTAAATTATTGATATGAATAAACATTGTTTTTTAAATTTAATATACCTTAAAAAATATTATTCATTTAAACTTTCAAAACTTTGAAAATAATAAAAAATTAAAATTTAAAAAAATGTAAAACTTTCATTAAGTTTGAAGTTAATAAAAAAAAAATCTGAATTATTCTTTAAATGACTGTTTTTAATTTGTTTTTCAAAAACATTTATAGATTTTTTTTGTTTAATTGGCAATTAATTATTGGTATGCAAAATTCGTTCTAAATTAAATATTTCTTGAAATGAACTTTTGACAAAAACTAAGAAAAATTAAAATTTTAGAAAATGTAATTAAACTTAAAAAAAAATATTTTTTTTAAAAAGAAAATTGTAATGAAAATACAACTTTCACAAATTTAATGAGATAACAAAAAAGTTTAAAGCTCTGATAAAATTCTAATTTAAGTGAGATTTATAAATATGTTTCATCTTTATCATATTTTAAAAACTTACTTTTTTAATTTCCTAATTCAAAAATTCTTTAGAACAAATTAAATATAATTCAATTCAAACTTTTTTTTTTAATATTTAATGGAAAGTTTTTATTTAAAAAATATAAAGACATTTTCGTTAAAAAAGCGCTAATTTTTTTTCTACAAATTTTCGTGAAAAACCCCAAGGGTTACCCTTTTGTGATTTCTTCAACTTCTTTAAATCTTCAAATTGGCTTTTTAATTAAGCGTTTCTTCTTGAAAATGTTTAAATCGATTAAATTAAGAAATGTTTTTTAAAAAACCGCTAAATTTGTTCCTAAAAAATTTTCGTGAAAAAACCCACTTGTGTTTTTTTGAGCCAAAAATTCAACTTCTTCAAATTGTCTTTTTAATGAAGCGTTTCTTCTAGAAAATGTTTAAATCAATTAAATTAAGAAAATTTCACTAAAAAACCGCTCCAAAAAAAATATAAATAAATTGTTGACAAAATTCTCTTTTTAAGATATGTTTTTAGATTATATTTTAAAATTGAAAAAAATATTTAAACTTAATTAATAAAAATTATGAAAATTTTAATTGAACTTTATAAAAATGTTTAATTTTTTATTATGTTTTGAAAACAAACTTTTTTAATTTCATAATTCAAAAACAAATTTAATTTCTTTAAAACAAATTAAATATAATTTTCAAATTTTTATGGTTTAAAAAGAGGTTACTGAAAAAAAACTAAATATTCAAGTTTATATTTAATTAAAATAAAAACAAAAAAATGTTTGATATATTTTTTAAGAAAATTTGTTCTTAAAACTTATTTAAAAACATATAATATTGATATATAATTATTATAATTCAAGAATACTCAAAACCATCCAATTTCTGAAAACGTCTACATAATTTTAAATTAGAAGACTTCTTTGAAGATTAATTTTAAAATTTATGTATTTCTGTTTTCAAATTTGAATTTATATTTATTTAATTAAAACATTCTATTTATATATCTTGAACAGTTCATTTTTTCAAAAATACCCCAAAATTACCAAAATAAAACAAAAAATTAAAAACTTACCTCGAAACCCTATGTCCATTCTGGTAAAGATTCCGGTTAGCTTGCGGGCTGTTGTTCCCTAGTGGTATACTGTTGGCTTTTGTTAAATATCCTTGATACTTTTTCATATCCGCCTTTAATTTGTCTAGTTTATGCTCGGACTCGTTTAGTTGTCCTTCGACGGTCATTGGGTTCCCAAGTGATGGATTCGATTCATAGACTTGTTTCATTTTCATTAGGCCGTCCCGGGCGTTCGATTCTTGACTAATTTTCTGTTGGATCTCATTGATTTTAGCTTGGAGCTTTTTGCGTTGTTGTGTTGGTGGTAAGTCACTGTAATCTTCCTTCAATCCATCGGTTGTAAGAGAATTCTGTTGGAAAGAGAAATTTATGTTAATTTTGGTTGTCTTGTATTTTATATCAAAACACATAAAAAAAAAAAAGAAAACGGTCTAAAACAACAGATTACTGGGAAACAACTAAAATCATGCACTTTTCTACTTTGAATATTAGATTTCCTAAAAGCATACCTTCACGTTTATACAGGCTTCAAGAATCTTCTGTTTAAGGTTTGTGTTTTATATATATTTTTTGTCAGAAGCATGTAAAGAAGAAGCAAATTGTTATAGAAATTGTTCCACTTAAACTAAAAAGTTTTGTTTGAAAAGCTGATTGGCTATTTTTTGTTGTTTTTCTGTCCGAATTTCAAGCTGTGTTGAGAGTATTCATTTAACTGTGTTTTGTGTGGTTTTTGTGTTTGAAAGAATGTTTTGAGAGAAAGTATTATACTTCAAAAATTTCAAGTCTTTTTTTAAACAGGGAAAAGTTATTTTGTGTTTGTTTAATTTGTCTACAATTTGTAATCTTTGATTATTGTATTATATTGGTAAGCTTTCTTAAAATTGTATGTGTTTTTTATATAAATAGGCTAAGTTTGATAATTAAGTTCCCTAAAGTTAGTGTTTAACGTTTTGTGAAGGTTTACGTCAAGTAAATAATTGTATTAAAATATTTTTTAATAGAAAATGTTGGATTTATGAAAGTGTCCAAGTGTGATATTAATAAAATGACTTGTCTATAAAGTAATTATAAAGGATATGTTCCTCAAGTAGACCATATTATAATTTCCATCAAGTAAAACCGAACATTAAAAAAGGAGTTAACATCAAAATCAAAGCATTCCAGGAAACCAAAAATGTTGGATCAATAAATTTTATGTTGCCATTGTTTCATGGTATATAAAATCCACCACGCGATCCAAATGTATTTTTAGAATCCTCATTCTTTCGCACACAAGTGTCACAAGTTTAAGCAAAACTATTTAGAGGGGCAAAAAAAGAAAACATCAACAAAATAAAAACATCAAGCGATATGGAAAGAAATCTTGCAGCATCAACAACAACAACCACAACATAGAACTTCGTTTTGTACTTACAATTCAAAAAAGAAAACAAAAGTTTTCAAAACAAAAAATACGATTTTAAAACAAAAGTTTTAAAATTTATAGAAAAAAAGAAAAAAATAGACATTAGTTGATCTTATCAAATATATGTTTATAATATGTTTACTATTATTGCATTGGCATATTTTATAGATAGACAAGCAAAAGCTCCTATGCTTACTTTACTAACTTATATTGATATCTTAGAGATTAATTAACTCTATGATTGAATAAGGGAAATCGCTTACCTTGTTGCTTCCAAAGATACCGAATAATCCCACGCGTTTCTTCATTTTATTAGCACCCATAGTTCCCTTCACCGTTAACATGTTATTCTGAATGTTAACGTTTGTGTTGCTCGATGAATCCGACTGGTCAAGGCTTTTGGATAAATCTTCAAATGGTATATCATTTGGTGGAGTAAAACCTGATTGATATCTGAAAGAGAAAGAATATTTAGTAATTTTCATAAATATTGCAAGTATTGAGGTTTTTGAAAATGTTAGTTTTTGTAATAAATGTTTTGTTATAATTTGTTTTATTTTTGATGTTAAGAAAAATTTAGAAAAATTTTAGTAAAAATCAAAGAATTCGAGATATAAAACAATATGATTCAAGATTAAATTTCAAAAATTAAATTTTAAGTAAACTTTTCAAAAAAAAAAAATTAAAAAAACATTTTAGAATTTGCAATATGAAAAGAACTAAATTTAAGTTTTACCATCAAAAAATAATACAAAATTTCTTCATTAAATATATAAAAAAAATAATGTATTTTATTTGTTATTGTTTTTCTTTTTAATCTAAATTTAAAGTTTTAAATACCATTCTATTTGTTTGTGTCAATGATGAATTAAAAATAAAATGTAAGAAAAGAGAAAGAACAAATATAATTTTAAAATAAAATATAATAATTGAAAAGATCTGAATTTAAATTTTTAAGACACTTTAAATAATTTAACATTTCTTAAAAAATAAATTGTGAGTGAATTTTTTAAAATGAACAAAATTAAAGCTTTGGAATCAGAGATATGAAAAGATCTGAATTTAAGTTTTACCACAAATTGAATTTAAAAGGCTCTGAAAATTACATTTTCAGTGAAGTTTTTTAAATAAAATCAATGAAAATTTTAGAATTGGAAATATAAAAAGATCTGAATTGAAGATTTACAAAAAGAATAATTTAAAATGTTATGAAAATTAAGTTTTAAATTCAATAAAAAAAAATATATATATATATATATATATTGTTTATTATTTTGATTGTTCAATTTTGTTTTTTTTTGTTTTTTTTTTTTTTTCAAAATATGACATTTTGAGATAAGATAAAAGTTTTGAAATGTAGCCTTGGAACAAACTTGAAAATGTCAGATGTCTTGAAATATTTCGTTACATTTTAAAAAAACTCATACAACAAAAATAAGATAAAAGTTTTAAAATAAAACTTTGGAGGAAACTTGAAAATGTTAGATGTTTTCAAATATATTTGAAACTTTTATTTGTTTAAAAATGTTTTTTACATGTTTATAAAAACAAATATTTTTAAATAACTTTTTATTATTTAAAGTTTAATGCCAACTTTTATTGAAATATTAAATGTTAACATAAATTAATTAAAATTTGAGTGAATTTTTAAAAATAAAGTCAATCAAAGAATTAAAAATATGAAATATTTATTTCAAAAAACACATACAAAAAAATATTTTAATTATTTTATTTTATAGAAAAGATATACAAAATTAATTAAAAAAAAAAATTGAAAAAATAATGGAAAAAAAATGAAAAAATAATGGAAACAAATTGAAAAAATAATGGAAAAAAATTGAAAAAATAATGGAAAAAATTTGAAAAAATAATGGAAAAAAATTGAAAAAATAATGGAAAAAAATTGAAACAGACTAAATTCAAGAAAAAAGACTATTGATTTTGAGAAGTTTTTTGACAAGCAGCCCTCGTATACTTTGAAGCTTTTAGTTTAAAAGTTAAAAAATAAGTTTTCTTTTAAGCTTTTCAATATAAGACGCTTTAAAAAACCTTGAGAAAAAAAAAATAAAAGTTGTTTTTAAATATGTTTTTTTTACATTAAAAAAAAACATTTTTTAAATTTTTTAATCTAATTTTTAATCTTAATTTACAAAAAAAGTTTTAAAAATTCATTTTAAAAAAAAAAAAAAAAAAAAAATGTTGAAAAAATAATGTAAAGGTTTAATGTTAACTTTTAATATTTCAATAAACCAAACAATTTCTTGAAGAAAAAAAAAAAAACATTTGTTTGAATTTTAAAGGTCTTTAAAATAATCTTAGTATATTTTAATTATTTTATAAAAAAATCATAAAAATTCAGTTTAAAAAAAAAAAAATAGAAAAAATAATGGAAAACAAATTGAAACAGACTAAATTAAAAAAAAAAAAAGACTATTGATTTTGAGAAGTTTTATGACAAGCAACCATCGTATATTTTATTTTGAATCTTTTAGTTTAAAACTTAAAAAACAAGCTTTCTTTTAAACTCTTCAATATAAGACGCTTTAAAAAACCTTGAGAAAAAAAAATAAAAGTTTAAAAATAAAACTTTGGAGGAAACTTTTTAGATGTTTTTAAATATGTTTTTTTTACATTTTTATTTAAAAAAAAACATTTTTTAAATTTTTTAATCTAATTTTTAATCTTAATTTATAAAAAAAATTTGAAAGTTCAGTGTTAAAAAATAAAATTTTGTTGAAAAAATAATGTAAAGGTTTAATGTAAAACTTTTAATATTTCAATAAAAGCTAGCATTTAACAAAACAATTTCTTTAAAAAATAATAAAAAGAAAAACATTTGTTTGAATTTTAAAGTAAAGTCTTTAAAATAAAATTTGAATTTAAATTGTTTTGAAATTTAAATTTTGAGTGAATTCTTAAGAATAAAGTCAATTAAAGAATTAAAATTGGAAATGTGAGAACAAAAAAAGGTTTTGAAGATTACATTTTGAGTAACATTTTTATACTTTTTTGACTGTTAAATTTTATAAATTCTTCAAAATATAACGATTTTAAAAACATTGAGCATAAGATGAAAAATGTAAAATTAAGCTTACAAAACTTGGAAGAAACTAAACATTTAAAATGTTTTGAAATATATTTTTTTAAAATTCTTTTTTACATTTAATTAAAAAGCAACACAAAAACTATATTAGGTATGATTTTTTATTTTTTAAAAGAGCTATAAAAGTTCAGCTTTAAAAAACAATACAAACATTGGAAAAATAATGAAAACTAAGATCGAAACTAACAAAATTTCTTCAGATACCAAAAAATAAAGACAATATTGCTTTTAAGAATTTCTTTTTAAAAGCAATCCTAGTATATTTTGAAACTTTTAAGGAAGAAAATATAAGACGTCTTTTTTGAAACAAATAAAAAAAAATACATTTAAATTGTTAAAAAACATAACAATAATTTTTTCCATTTTATTTTACAGAGGAAAAGTTGTTAAAAAACGTATAAAAAATGATTTAAAGACATTTTTAAAGGAAGGATTGAACAATCTTAGTATATTTTAAATTTTTAACTCCAAAAATATTATTAAAAATACAGATTTAAAACATTTAAAAGAAAAAGACAAAAAATATTCAAAAACAGCAAAACTAAAGCATTTGAAAAAAAAGTAACCAAAAAAAAAAAACACAATTCTACTTAAAATAAAAAGACAAGAAAGCCAAGAAAAAATTGTTATACAAAAATTTTCCAGATATAAGAAAAATTTAAAATGGATCATCAAGATTATTCATTTGACTTGTTAAAATTAGCAGTTAACGAGATGGACCGAAGATTAGCTGTGCTTGAAACGCAGCAAAGAGGCGATAACAGCTTTGGATCGGAAGACGATTGTGACTCTGTCGTTGAGATAAATCAATGCCGAGCCCATGGTCGACGGAAAAGGTCTAAGTCCAGGCGGTCAAGGTCTCGCCGTCGCAGGAGATCAAACTAAAATTATTTTGTTTTCGACTTTATTTGAAATTTAATAAAATTTGTTGTTCACTAAAATTTAAAAGCTTTTTGGAACACCTGTCAGCAACATACAAAGTAAAACTGTTTATTGCCTCGTTTATTCCGAACAAACTATTAATTTTTACAACATCTGAAAATCATCACATTTCAATACCCATAAGTTTTCCATCACATGTCACTTTCATTGTTCCCAGACAAAATCTACTAAATACCACTCACCTCTCTATGACTTTGTGTGAATCGTCTTTCTCGTCGATGGAATCTGCGGCTTTCACAATGCCTTGTAGACAAGAAGCAATGATTGGGGCAACGGATGACTCAATGTCTGCTGAACCTTTCATAAACTCTCTAAAACCTCTCGTTCTTTTCTCGTCCAGTTCTTGTAGTCTGTTAAATACCTAAAACAGAAGTAAATCATTCAGGTTGAACATGTTTTGTTTAAATGAGATAGTTACGTCGGGCATTAAAACATCGTAGTGTTGTTGTTGCAAGTTGTTGGTTTTCTGTAGTTGATTTGCATATTCGTTTTTTGCGTCGTCTGATAGTTGAATTTTAGAGTTCATTGTGATTTTGTGTCGTTCCACATCCGCTCGGCTTAAGTTTAGGTCTGCATCAGCTTTCTGGTAACTCTCTACCGCTTTTTCCGAATCTCTAAATGACTTTTCATAGTTTCGTTTTGCTCGATCCAGCGAAGCTAACTGGTTGGATAGAGAGTTGTTCAAATTTGCTCCATCTGTTAAACATTTCTGGAAATGAAGAATGGTTGGAATTAGAATTACAAAAGTAAATGGTTTGAATGTCTCTATTGTGAATTGATTTTGTGTTTGTATTATTAATTTTATGTAAGTATTTCACAGAAAATACTTGAAACTAAACGAAGTTATTTAAAATATTTAAGAGCTTAAGACCTGCTAGCAATTTTTTTATAAAGTAACCTTTGCCACCATGTTCTTAGAGTAAAAATTATACTATCAAGTGTTGATGATGCTAATCTAAAAATAGATCTTCTACTGCAGTCATGAACGTGAATTCATCCTCATTAGCGACAACATTCCATAAAATTGCTAACGTTAACGGAAATATAATCTTTATGGAATGATATGTTGGGGAATGGTATGCAGTTTTGTAGATTTTAATATCCCTATGTATATGTTTTGTTCGTTCGTCTGCCGTACACCTTTGAAGGGGTAAAGATCTCACTGACTACGACAACAAAAACTAACAGAACAAAAGGTGATGCTAGCGCTGAATTATAAAGCGTTACATCTTCCATCTGCAGTCTTAGTATGATAACATCGATATATAAGAAAGAGTGCAAGAACTATCGGAATATCAACAACTTTATCAATAGAGATGAGCTATATTCTGTAATTTACCAATTGTGCATCCATAAGAAACTCATCCAACTACTTCAGGTGACCCTAGCAGACACAAGAAGTGCTGTCCGTATAGCTAAGAATGCATCGAGACCGTCAAAACATTTAAGGGGTTCCGACAAGGTGATGCATTATCAGGTGATTTGTTTAATATATACCTGGATATCTTAGTTCGAAGACCTCGACATCCGACCTTTGAAAAGCATTTTTGCTGGATACGCTGACGATGTTGACATCATAGATATTTTAAAAATTTACAAATTTGTATGCCATTTGGTTGCATATACGTCTCTGGCAATACTCCTCTTTTGTTATGTTAGGGAGTAAAGCCCAACAGGCGCTCGCCTTCCTTTATAATTCTATATCCCTTTTAACTTCCCTGGAATAGAGATAATTTCACAGGCGATATATTTTAGAGCTTCCACCTGCGAGTATTTTCTCTTCGATTCAAAGTTCAATGAAGTTTATTTCGAAATACTTCTAACTACAATATCTAACTACTTTGGATGTCTACAATGGATGCCAGTTTAATGTTTTCTTTTGTATTGGAATGTGGAGGTTCCTTTGGTGTCATATATATGGTTTATATAAATATAATAAAAGAACGTCCCGTCTCTGGAAATACTCTAACAAATGTCTGTTAAAATTCCAAAATAAGAACGATTAAAAGACTTTCCTATATATCTTAGTATATCTAATTAACTCACTAAATCCAGAACTCTCCGACATTATTCACTCATCCAATCACTAAAAAACTGACATTCACGTACCAAATCATACATTCTCTAACCATCATCCATGGATATACTCAAAATTGCTTCCACTCATCTATTTACGCACTCCCATCACTCAAGCACTCTCACTCACATTTAAAAAAAATATCTCATCCACGAACGCAATCAAGAACTTTTCCCCTCACTCACGTAGCTTTTCTCACTTCATACACTCACTCATTTCATTCACGCACTCATACACTCACCCGATAATTCCAAACCTCCCACTCACTCGCGCACTTCCAACATTCAGTCACAAATCACTCAAAAACTATCCCATTCATTCACGCAGCTAAGAACACTTTCTCTTATCTACTCACTCAAGAGCTCTTCCGCTCATTTACGCAATAATACTCATTCACTAACGCACCCACTCACTCTCGTACTCGCGCACTTCATACACTCACTCAAGAAATCTCACATTCACATACTCAACATTTAAATCAATTCGGATATTTCGTAATTATATAATTTTAATTAGTTTCTTCTTTGTACTCTTAGAAATTTATGATAATAAAGAAGCAATCATGGAAGATTAAGAATAAATTCAGAAACATAAAGAAAACTCATATTCATCAGAACCTTTTCTTTTAAATTTTGATTTTGTTTAGGGATATAATATAATTTTTCTTTCAATAGTTTTTTTAATAGGTTTGGAAAAATAATAGGGGAATAAAATACACTGAGAAAAAAATACGTACGTAAAATATGTACTATACACATTTTAAAAGATACAATGCATTATAAATATGTAAAGAAGATATATAATATATATGATGGCCTCCAACAACGGAAATCGAATCGGAAATGGAAAGGACTTGAGAAGGATCTTAACATC